>JAEMWC010000026.1:1610000-1637500 GCA_016490735.1 Pachyseris speciosa
AAACATTACCAAGAATTCTATCAAAGGACACAATTACCAGTAAACTAAAACACTGCACATTTCATACGCTCAATAAGAAGGAATAAATGAACTAAGGGCAGGAAGAAAGACTGTTTAGTATTAAACGAATCCTAATGACCTGTTCTTTTTAATATTAACAGTTACAAGTTGAGATGCAACTCATCACTGGGTGCAATGAAGGTGATTTTATTCAAAACTGGAAGGAGTCAAAAGACATTCTTCAAGCCAATGTACCAACTACGATCTCTAAAGAAGAGGAAACAAATATCCCAGGTAAGTGGTCCAAAATCATTGCATACAGTGTACCAAAGTTAATTAAATCATGAACAGATGAAGGCTACTTTTTTGAAAAGACTGTAATTTGAAACCTTGTATGCCCAAGAAGGTTACACAACAAAATCTGGTGTTATGAAGAGTTTGTCCAAAGCCTTCTAAAACTCTCGTCACCAGAAAGCGGTTCTGAAGTTCAGCTACTGTTTGACAACGATATCGTCAGAATAACTCCGTGTGTTTTGGCTAATGACGGCACAGCTTTAAAGCCTGCTATCCAGTTTGATACTGAACAAAAAAGAATGTAGGCCTTGATTTCGACGTTGATGTTGTTTATGTCTGTGAGAATCCAGAACCTAGTCTTGAGTTTCTTAGCAGCCATATCATAACGAAAGTGCTCGTGTCATCTGCCACTACATTAGACAACAGTTGTAGTATTCTGTGTGCTGTCCACTATGTGATTAAGAAAGGAAACACTGGAATGAATGAATGAATGAAAACTTTATTAACGTGTCAATGTATTTAGCTAAAAATTAGCTAATTGGGGACACCTAACTAAAGTCAATTCCTATTAACTAGTATACAAGAATAAATGAATAAAAAATATAGATACTATGAAATAATATAAAATGATTCTGTTCACGATTTACATAGTTTGCAGCAACTGCTATTGTTGTCAATGAGGTCTGAAAGGTCAAGTTTTCTTATTCTGGTCTTAAATATCGCGAGGGTTGGTGACGTCCTTAATTCTTTACTGAGTTTGGACCAGATATATGGACCCTGATATCTTATTGTGTGTTTACCATAACCTGTAGTGTTAAAACGGGGTATTTGGAAGTCCCAGTTTCTGAGGCAGTATTGAGAGTTCTTAGTTTTGAATTGTCGTGATAGGCAGCTTGGAGCAAGATTGTTTTTAACCTTATACATCAGGGTAGCAATATCTTGTAGATGTCTGTTATATAGAGTGGGTAGCCTAGCACGAGCGAGGAGTTCTTCATACGTTTCCGTCTTTCATTTATATATTGCCCGTAGTGCGCGTTCCTGTAGCCGCTCAATTTTCCTACTATCGGATGACTTACAAAAATTCCATACAAGGTGGCAATAGGTTAGATGTGGTAATATGGCACTCTTGTACAATGTTAACTTGGCGTTACATGGAATTAGATTGCGCAAACGCACCAGTACTCCTACGTTTTGGCTAGTTCTAGTGCACAGGTCACTAATATGACCTGCACAGTTAAGATTTTCGTCGATGTAGACGCCTAGCAGCTTTATTTGTTCCGTTTTCTTGATTTCCTGGTTGTCAACGTACAGAGCTCTGTCACTATTCGTGTCATCAATATTTCTTGGATTGATGGATAGGGATTGGAACTTCTGGGTTTGCAAGGAGAAAATAATTCTTGTACCACGCTAGTGCTTGCCATCCTTGACTCATCAGATCTGAATCGACAGCCTCGTGGGTTTTTTCCAGTTGCATACAGTTGATGGTCGTCTGCGTTCATTGTCACCTTTGACTCGTTTACATGATATTGCATGTCGTTTTGGAACATATTCCACAATAGTGGCCCAAGTACCGTACCCTGGGGACAGCCATGTTCCACTGTTTTCCATTCGCTTATGTGGTCGTTAATCTTTACTGTTGAGCCTCTTATCGAAGAAAGTTCTAATTAAATCGAGCGAGCTGCTACCAAATCCGTAAGCATCCAATTTCTTTATAGTGAGAGGATGGCATAAGGAATCAAACACCTTACTCATGTCAGTTGATAGGATTGTCACCATCTCTTTACTATCCACAGACTGCTTCCACTCCTCAAGTAATGTTAGCAGAGTTGTTTTGCAACTATGCTGTCTTCAATTCTAATTAATTCATGATGGCGGTCAGTTGTGTCTATGGAGTACTCCGTATCTTAAGCTTTTTCTTGCTGTTAAACCCTATGACGAGCGCATGTGGCTTACAGTACGGTTTTGACAAGTGTCCAGGAAATGTTTTGAAGCCGTTTACGGATTTTACCAGACAATTTTATCTCCCGAACTGTCTCGAGTTACTATCAACATCGAACTTTGACTCAACATGCGCCGTTCGAAGGTTTTCTCGAGTTCGGACACCTCAAACACTTTGGACCAAACATGGACATCTATGCTTATGGCTTCCTGACAAATTGCTTTATCATGATCTAGAGCTTAACCCCAGCCCTTCGGAGAAGAAACCGATGTGTGCTAATTGCAGTAAGGTGGTTCGGAAAACTCAAGCGGCCATTTTGTGTAAAGACTGCGCCTCATATTTCCACGCCAAGTGCTCTGGACTGACAAAGGATGTTTTCAGCAAACTCAATACTTCAACAGAGCAGTGGCTTTGTTGGGCCTGCAGTTTGCCACAGATTAGCGACTCGTTTTTTGAGTCATCAAGCTCCTCATTCAATGTTTCTGACCCTGGAAACTGTTTTGATACCCTGAGTTCGGAAATTTTCGAAACCCTCAGACGACATGGCGCCAAACATTGTGTGATTGGTAGTCTGAACATTAATAGTCTTAGTGGAAAATTCGACGAGGTTCAGGAATGGATAGAGGCTTTCGATATTCTGAGCATCCTAGAAACAAAGATCGATAGATCATTTCCTGACTCCCAGTTTGCTATCACGACGACTACTCTGTTACTCAAGCACAAATTGAGAATGTACCGCCAAAATCAAAGAGAGGAACAAATTTCCTTTGTTTTGATATGTAAAGTGTCGAACAAAAAGCAGATTTAACCTCGTCAAATGGCTATTCAAAACAGCTACATCTTCCTCTTTGTGCTTTTTTCCTGTTTTATAAGCGTGAAAGGAGTGGGAGACAAATCGGGAAACTTGGAAAGCGCTTCGGGTAGTAATCTGCCATCGTTTACGTACGAGATAAACAAGTAAGATTTGTAAAGTTATTTTCAGTAAGAGTCGGAATAAATACATTTTTTCGGGCTAGTTTGTTGGGTTTTTTTTCGAAACTTCGTCCAATAAATTTTTGTTGCAGCTTACTAATCTATACAATTTCAAAGGAACGTAAAGAAAGTGACGAAAAAAAAACATCATTCGGTCCTGTCTGCTGTTGTAAACGAAGTGTTTGAACGATCAGGTATACACGGTATAATAGTCAATAACCGCATTTTAGAGGTCTTCAGAAAAAAGACATTCTGTCTCCAAAAAGCAGTCAAGAGAGCTAGCAAATGTGGCGGACGGCAATTAAATGCACTTCTTAACAAGTTGGAAACAGGTCCTCAGTATCAATTTAAGGTGTATTATAACGAGGTTGATGTGCATCAGCTTAAAAATGAGAACAACCAGTTAAGGGAGAGAAAAGAGTTCTAGAAGAGTCACTAGTGCAGGAGAAGGCAAAGCGATTGCGAGTGGGTGAAAAAGCCCAAGAAGCTCTGGTGATAGCTGAGAAGAAAGGGGCCTTCTACAAGAAAAAGTTTACGTAAATGGTAAAAAAGGTGATCAAAAATGGCAAGAAAGGTAGAAGCCCGGCTAAAAAAAGGTTTGATGAGTATTCTAAACACCACCGGAAGAGAATAAAAAGCCTGCTGAAGGAGGAGTGCCAAAGTAAACTGTCCTTTCTTGGACTCTACAATTTTGTTGCCACAAAAATTGAAGTGCTTAACATGGAAACTAATCAGTATGAAACATTCAATCTTGTTGGAGAGGGAGAACTGGCTTTCACAGAGACTGATCCAAAGGAACTTACTAATAATGACCTTGATAATATCAATATGTGGCTCTATCTGAAAGACAAGTTCAATATTTCCAATGAGGCCTGGCATGAAATTGCTATCAAAGCCAGTGGTGTCCCAAATACCCATTCCATCAAGAAGCGTATCAATGAATTAAACAGCGAATGGGCCTTGAGACCAACTCCAGGGGATGCTGATGGTGTTCAGTTGGGATTTGCAGAAACCTTGCAGGAGCATATTGAGACTTCAGAGAAACGGTGAAATCAAGATAAAGGTTAGCGGTGATGGAACAAACATTGGAAAAAGGCTCACAGTTGTGAACTTCACCTTTACTATTCTCAATGAAAAGGAGGTGGCAATGGGTGAGAAGGGGAACTATGTACTTGCTGTTATAAGAACTACAGAGACATGATAATCTCAGAGATAGCCTGGCAGACCTTCGAATGGAAATGTCAAACTTACAGGAAATAAGTGTCAATAACTGCACCTATAAACTTGAATACTTTTTAGGTGGGGACTGGAAAGTTTTAGCACTGGTCTGTGGTCTAGGCAGGACAAATGAAGATTATGCTTGTGTTTGGTGCAAGTGTCCCAGGCAACAACAGTCGGACACAAGCAAAAAGTGGTCAATCAATAACCCCATATTTGGTGCTAGAACTATTGAGGAAATAACAAAGTTCTCCACTAGAAAAAAATTCAACTGTAAAGGAAAACCATTATTTGATTTTACACCCATGGATCATGTCATCATAGACACATTACACCTCTTTCTGAGGATTTCAGATGTTTTAATTGACTTGCTCATAAGAGAGTTGAGAGGAAGTGATGCTATTGAAAAAAAATTATCTGATGGATTCCCAAGAGAGTAATATAAACACATGGCCAGTTATGAAGAATTTATCAAAAGTAATGGGATCTCTTTTAACTTTAGAATCAATAAGGAGAGTAAAAAGCTGGAATATAGAGATCTCACTGGACCAGAAAAACTGAAACTCTTTCAGCACATAAATATTCCTATGCTTCTTCCTCAAGGCAGTAAAAACAAAGAAAAACAAGTGATCTGGACAAAATTTATGAACATAATTGGTGATTTAAAACTAGATTTTAAATCTGAGGATAGTATTCTTGAGCTGCAAGGAGATATCAAAGCATGGTTTGAACTCTTCCTCAAATTCTACCAAGCGAAAGACGTCACTCGGATCCCTACATGCACGCTCTTCATTGCCATGTCCCTGAATTCCTGTCACTTCATCAGAACATTGCATATTACACACAACAAGGCTTGGAAAAATACAACGATAGAGCCTCTAAAGATTTCTTCAGATCCACAAATCACAAAGCAGTTGACGCCCTCAAACAACTGTTTCTGAAGAAAAACAGGATTCAGTTCCTAGAAGCAGCGGGGCATGAAAGAGTTAAGAACACTTATGAATGCAGTAACTGTTCTAATGAAGGGCACAACATCAAGACATGCACATCACCATGCAAACATTGTACAGCTCCTGTGTGCTGTGCACATCTTGTAAAAGAAAGTGGCAAATGGATGCCAAGATGCCAACTTCAAATTAACTTGAATTAGCTTAATGCCAGTATGTTGCAAAACAAAACATTAATAGTGCTTGAGGATTTACTGTCACTCTAGTCTTACCTCAGTTTATAATATCAGTCAGGGTAATATCACCTTTCATTTCTGATAAACTGGTTCTATTTGTCAAAGCTAGGATTTTTGTTTACAAATTGGCATTTCCATATTTCTGGCTGATTGTTATTGATTGATAGATATTTCATCTCTTTGCATGGTAGTTGTTCCTGTTACCATCACCTCCCACAAACTGAAAATTAATAAAGTAGGTATTTTCAACTTCTGATTTAACATATTGCTCCCCAATGATTTTGTATTCTGTGATTGGACTTCTTTGACCCAGCCAATACTTAACAGTTACTGGAATTACATAAGCAAAATCTCCTGCCGGATTTAAAATTCTTTTGTCCCACTTCAGTCCAAGGTGTGAATCAAGCAGCCTATTTGACTGCAATCTGTAAACCATCTTCCCTCTATGAATAATACCGGGCAAGACACTCCCAAGACCTTCCATAAAAACATCCTGGTCAACGTTGATGTCTATGTTTATATCAGGGTCTCTCACCTCCCAGACCAAAGCCTTTTCTTTATTTCACGAAACAGTTGACAGTGAAATGATTGTGCTCTATCTTCAAGTGATGTTTTCGATGGAATAAACAGGCTTTCTTTACGAACGAACGGAAAATATTCAGATCTTTCACCATCCCCAAAGGGTCTCCACTCATCAAAGCATGTGCTGTAGCCAGTGTAGTGTAGGTTTGTCAACCTCCACGACTTCAATATCATATACAATTTTGTATCTTTTTTCCGTGGATTGGCCTTTTTAACGGGGGTATATGCAGAGTATTCATTGCAGAGTCGCTTTGGTTCTTTTATTTCTCTCTTTGGCCTGTCCGCCATTTTGAAAATTTCCACCTGGGGCTAGCGGCCACGCCCGCCTAGAACAAAGAAAAACAAATGTCCATCGCACCAGGGAAACAGTTTGATATGCAATGGAACGCTTAAAAAGCTTGTACCTATTTCACTTTGCAACTGCCTCGTTTATTCACTTTTGTCAACCCCTTATCTTCTTCTCGCTTCTCCTCGTCGTCACCTTGCTCATCCACTGACTGTTTGTGGGCCAAGTACAGAGTCCTGCTAGGAAAACCTGGGACCGTGTTAATCCGTGCCATGCACACTGCCATTCAGCAGGAGCAGAGAGCTTTTGGCCCCTGTAGTGCTCCTGGCCCAGGGATACAGGGAAATCTTCGGCGAAGACCTGGACTGCGAAACGCTCCACACTGCTTTCAACATCCCTGTCAACAGCAACCAAATAAGGGATGTCAACTTCGCCTTGGATCGTTATGACATGGTGGTCGTCGATGAGGGATCAATCGTTTCCCCAGAATCTTTCCAGGTCGTAGTGGCCACTCTAAACAGGCTGAACTGCCGTCCAGTGGTAGTCAAAGCAGGAGACAAAAAGCAGCAGCAACCTCTGGGGACCGTCGACGGTAACACTACAACAACCACATCAATCCTTAATGACCTTACTTTTGTTGCTGACAACTCCGTTCGACATCACCTGTATCAGCAATTTCGCATCGTGGACAAAGATTATTCTGCGTTTCTTGACATCATTCGTCATCTGCAACCCACGCAGCAACAACTAGATGAATTCCAGAGCTCACTAGTTCTGTTGCCTTCAGGCATCGTTGGAGACGAGGACCTCTTCCAGGCGTACCACAACACAGCAGATGCAGTAATAATGACTGTCTCCAGAGCAGCAGCGCAAAGAGTCAATCAGGTAGTGGTGGAAAAGCTGTTTGCAGGCCAAGCTCCACTGTCCCAGGTGCCCTGTGCTTCCGTTGCTGATGGTCCTCAAATCCTTCCTTACCGTGGAATGCGGATAGTGATCACTGAAAATTGCGATAAAGCTTCCAGGGTGGTGAACGGTCAAGAGGCAACGCTCGTTTCCAACCATAACTACACACTTCTTATTCAATATCATGATGGAGAAAGAGCTTTCGTATATCCAGTGACCCATTCTGAAGAAGGCAAGGGAAACATCACCAGATTTCCCATCACATCAGCATACACCAGGACCATATCGAAATCTCAGGGCCAGAACCTCAAACACCTTATCGTCTGGTTGGACTGCGACACAGTCCCAGCAGGACTTGCGTACGTCGCCCTTTCCAGGGTCCGTAGAAGAGGCGATTTATTGCTCATGCAGCCAGTCTTCTCCCATCAGTTCCAGCCCGTGCAACAATGAACAGTCCAAAGTTCGTAAAGCAATTCCTTCCCTTGTTAAGCTCCTCTAAACATTGTTTTAAATCATTGGCCTCAAAGTTGCCGTTCACGCTTATCCAATCAATGGTTCCCTGGAAACTTTATTCAAGTCTTAAAGTAAAGTCATCATGGGCTATAGTATGGCTCTTGTTCAGCTGTCTCTAATGAACTGTACACGGAACACTCTAATGCAAGCATGCCATTGAAGGTATTGGATCTTCGCACATGTCACACTGCGCTCTATACTGCTAGGCTCAATTGCCAGTTATGCCGCACAAATTGCACTGAACTACTTTTCTCTCTGTAGATGTCGCTGTCCTCGTCATTCTCCTCCACTGCATCGTCTTCCACCAAGTGTGGCTACAATAAGCACTTTCCAGGCAGTTTCCTTTTGAATTATGGTGCCGCCATGCAAGACCCCAATCAAGAAGCCATACTCAAGAGGTTGCATGATTTTAATTGCGAATGGCTTCAAAGACCAAACATCGCGATCTCCGAGCTGGCGCAGACTCTCAGAGAAAACCTCCCGCTCTTAAAACAGTACAGTGGCACCATCTTTATGCCAGAATTTGTTGAAGACCTTGCCAGCCAATTTGAATCACTCGGTGACATCCTTTCAAGGCTCGATAACAAAGACAAGAGCACCAACCAACCGGCAAGCTGCGAAGACGTCATCTCCCTGTTACGTACTATAGATGGACAGCCTGAGGTGGAAGACTTGGTCATGAATGGCCTTAATGCAGCTGTTCCTCTATTTATGATGTGCGTACACGTGCTTGTGCCCATGACCTTAATGAGGAATCCAGAAGAGTTTGTGGACAAAGCTTGGCGTACGCCGCAGAATGCAGCGTTCAAAGAAGATCCGAGTCCTCGCAGAATGCGGGACTTCATTCTGAATTCCATCACTAAGCGTCGCAGACTGGGGTCAACGAGATCCATTTGGGACGCAGGGGACGACGAAGATGATGATGACGCTACACCTGGCCCGTCTTCTACAAGGCGGTTGCATAGCAGAAGAAGGTCGGACACGAGATCTGCTCTTCCTAGCGCATGGGAAGAACAAGAGCCTGCCTCTGATCATGAACAAGAACAAGTCGCGCCAAGGCGGTCAAGGGCTTTCTCCAGAAAAAGGCCTAGAAGTGTGACTCCGCCAAGCAGTCAAGAGGTATTCACACAGAACGATCCAGTTCCCCGCTCTTCTACCAGCAAGTGGAAGAAGCCTGCCCCGCTGGCAACAATGTCCACGCCAGTTAAGAAAGCCATGGCGTCAGGCAAAAGGCCTGTTACCAAGAAATCTCCAAAGCCATGTCCACCTTCGTCCTTTTCGTCCTCTAGCTCTGACAACGAACCACTAGCCAACCAGAAGGCAGATAAAACTGCTGGAAGAGCAACAACTTCCACTAAAGAAAAGAGCCCCGCCAAAGCAATGAAGTTGTCCAGGCCATCCGAAGAAATTCAAGTGTCACGAGAAAAGCATGCTGCTAAGAAAGTTGTCATCACTTCCAGTTCCTCTTCATCAGAAAGCTCGGTGGATGAAGCGCCCGCTGCCAAAAAGTCGCTAAAGAAGGTGACAGCGACTAGCACCTCCAGTGCAAAGCCTACGACAGGAAAACCAGTGAAAAGCACTGCATGTGAAAAAGCAAAAAAAACAAGGCAAAGACAAACGTAAAGAGAAGGACAAAGACAAAGGAGTATGGGGCCAGCTGAGCGCCGTTAAAAAAAGCTGATTGCGTTTGTGAGCGTATCTCCCACAAGACACAAGGCAAAGTTGCGTTAGTTGATTAAACTGTGTTATACACCTTCTGACAAGTTACAAAGTTGCGGGTTTGAAGTTGCTCGCACAAGTGAAGAAAGAACTGAAAGTCACGTTGAACTTAATGACAATGAACATTACGGATCCTCATGAAATGACACAAACAATGTTCGGGAACTCGATGCAAAGCTTTCTTTGCAGACTCTGATATCTTACCAACACTGTATTTCATTTTGCTACGTTAGATCTGCTATTTGTCATCCCTTTCTCAATTTCGTTTTTCTTTGTTATTACAGACTGAAAAAAAGACCGGTGTATTTTGGAAAACCTGCAAGGTTGTCGTGCGCTTTTTCTGACTTCGCGATGCTTATTCGTTGCCTTTAATGTACATTCTAAGAAATCTTTCTACTCGTTACAACATGGCCGCATTGACACTTTTCAAGTGCAGCTTCTCGCTTTCAGTTTTTTTATTTCTTTTGAGCAAAACCTTTTTCACTTAACACAAACCTAGTACTTCGGCAGTCTTTAGTCCATGACCATCAAGTCACAGCCGCAACGCGTTTTCCACGTGTCGTGACAAACGTGACGATCACGCCAGTCGCTAAAATAGTCGCTACTACTTCGACATAAAAAGACGTCTTTGTGACGCTACCTTTGCTATAAATGGTCTTGTCAGTAACTCGGGTTCGTGCTTTCTCTTCATGTCTCTGTGACTTGATTGTCAGTAATTTGCCTTATGTCATGCTGTAGTCTCAGATAGGGTAAGCAAAATTAGCAGAATTGTCAGACCTTTTACTTTTAGGAAGACAATAAAGTACAAGAAATGATATTTCCAGAGTTCCGTCATGTTAATATAAGGTCCTTTGTCCTTAAAGTGCCTATAACCCCCCAAATTGTTTTTTGGCCCTGATAAATCTTTGTGTCACGCTGAGCAAAATGGCACAAAAATTTTTGCTTTTGGTCAAAACCGGAATTTTTTATGAATTTTCAAAGTGGCAAAAAATCGAGGTTTGAAAACCCATTACCGAGCGCAGAATTCGCCGAAAGGGTATGGGTCGAGTGTAATTTGTGACGTAATACCCGGACAAAGTTATTTCGCTGAGAACGAGCTTGTCAGAGCTGACACTATGCCTGAGAAATGTGTTGTCTTTGGCTGTAGCAACGTTCGAAACAAGGAGAAAGGCATTAAGCTTCATCCATACCTTTTTATGGTAAAAGCGACTCGGAGAAGAAAAGAAGACGGAAAAAGTGGGTCAATTTTGTAAAGTTAAAACGTGCTTACTGGGAACTGACCGAACATTCGGCTGTGTGCTCAGTACACTTCGAAGACGAAGATTTTACAAACCGCTTTTGTGAAGATTTGGATCGGAGGCTGAAAAGAGACGAAATCGGCGTTTGTGTTTTCCCATCCAAGCACGCTCATTGTATTTTCAGCGATAAAACAGCTGAAAGACCAGAAAGTGAGCGAAGCAAACGAAAGGTGAGATATTTCTCTTCAGCATTCTTATATAGTCAGCTTGCCGGTCAAAACGAACAGAGGTATTTTTTGGTTGATCGTGAATTGTTCTTTCATTTTTATTCTTTAACGTTTGCTAAGATTGCTGCATGTTATTGCAAATAAAATAGTTGTGTTTATATTATTTTAATACTTTAGAGACGGAAAGATGCACTCAAAAGCTTCGAAACTGTCAGCAGCAGTACAACAAGTGCCGAGCCGAAGCGTAAGCGGAGAAAGGATAAGAAATTACCCTCGCGATCTTCTTCTCCACTGCTGTCCACACAAGAAGAACCAGTGCAGGCTGTAGAAGCAATGGACGTTTCTGGTCTGGTGGAAGCCAGCGAAAGTGGTAGTTCGAGTCTACCGCTAACAGAATCGGCCGAACAATGTGCCAATTGCTCGGCGTTCACAAACGAGAGGAGAGTGCTAAATAACACTATAATGTGTCTACGAACCAAATTAAACGACAAGAGGGAAGAGTTGAAAAGGATGAAAAAGAAACTGAAGGGTAGGTCTTATTCAGTGGCAGCTTTTGTAGATATCACGATATGTCAGTCTACTCAATGATTATACTTGTAGCCCTTTTGAGTTCGCGCCAACTATGAAATATTGCCGCGAAAAATTCTTACTTCCTCCGGAAGCAGCGGAAGTGCTTGATAAAGTGCCCATTGCACTTCACATTTGCATCGTCCTTGTTGAAATGTTACCTTATTAGCAGCAAAGAGATGTTGTTGAATAGGTGAAGGTAATAGTGTTCCATATATATATACAACAATTTAGGATTTTGTTTCTTTGCATAAACTTCTACATATACATGATGTTGTGCCATTCATTTTGATGTTTACTTATATTGATTTATTCTCAGAACTACAAACTCAAGAGAAGCCCAGTATAGACAGTGCCTTCCATGAGAGTCACCAAGTTGATGATGAGGTTGACGACAAGGATGAGATGGAGGAAGAAGATGGAGTGGATAACAGTACTTACGAGACAGAAGAGGAACCAGCCACAGAGACGGAATCAGATGAAGACAGTGAGTTTGCTAAAAATGAGCCTAGAAGGTAAGTCTGCTAATAATCATAATAATAATCATCATCATCATCATCATCATCATCATCATCAACATCATCTTTTATTAGGAAACTTTCATCAAATGACATGGTTTTCTGAAAGGTCCTACAAAGACTAAAAATAATCTATCAAAGTTATAAACAACAAACAGAAACTATCTAACTGTCCATTGGCAAACGTTTTTGAGTTCAGTCAAAAAAGTTTATACATAACTTTGTCGATTTGTCGACACACTTGATGAATTTCTAACAGTGAGCTGGCATAAATCTGTATATGAATTCATGACAACCTGCTTGTCTCAATGATCACTTTGATCAAACTACTACCTCTTTCAGAAGTAGCTACAAAGCTCTTAGAAACCTCCAAACTCATTGTCGCTAAAAACGGGACATTGTTTACATTATTTAACAAACAGTACACTGTTAGACACCAAACTGGCTCTTTCAGCTATCACTGGTACCCACTTAAAAAGTGGTTGTGAAAAACTGGTTACAGCACATGGACCAGACTTTGGTGTAATAACACAAAATAGCATGAATTAAGTTGGTGCTGTATGTTTTTGTTACAGGATCTCAGTAAAAGGCACAAACATGCGTACAGAACCGAAACACATCGTGTTCCTTACCCAGTTGCTCCTGTTATTTGGTTTCTGTCGTAGCTGCAAAGAAGATAATCCACAAGTTGATGTTCATCAGGTTGACACCCAAGCAGTCGTAACAACAACTTGTTCCAATCCAAAGTGTCCAAAACCAAAGGATACATGGCAAAGCCAACCATTCCTGCCAGGAACAAAGTTACCAGCTGGCAATTTTCTCCTCTGCCTGGCAATTTTGTTAGCTGGAGGATCTGCATCCAAAGTGTATTATTTTGTAATGTTTGCCCTGTCTATAGAATATCAAAGTCTACTAGCATTGTTAAATAAAGTATTTTTCTTGTTTTTATCTTCAATAATCAGAGGAATCAAACTGGAAGCAGCCCAGCCATGGAATTTGAGGGATTCAAATCTTGCATGGAGTTTCTGATTGGATATGGCCTCCTCATCAAAGCATTTGTCTCTGACCGGCATGTGTCTATTGCTGCCCACATGAGAAAGTCTTTGTCGCACATAATCCACTACTTTGATATATGGCATCTAAAGAAAAGTAAGCTGACTTATAATGGTACATATTGAAATCACTCTTTATAATACAAGACCTATTGAGTAAAATTTGTCAATTACTATGTAGACATTATTGACTTGTTATTGCTGAACAGACCAGTAGAGCTATATGTAACCCAGTCACAATGACCTTGTTGATAAAAGTTAATGATCTTTAGATAGAAGTGGCAGATATTTGGTTATCAGTTCAGTATTGTTTTTATGGACCAGTAGTCAGACCAGTACTAAGTAGTCAGATTTAGAAAAAGTGGGGGATGGTAATTGTGGTAAATTCTGACAAAGTAGATTTTCGTCGGTTGCCAGCCTCGAATTAAACCCCTGCTTTATTTGTAGAAATCAGGAAAGTTCTTTCGAAACTCTCCAAAGAAAAAGGATGCGAGTCAATAGCAGAATGGATCAGATCATGTGAGAATCACTTGTACTGGAGTACAACCACGACGTTCAGCGGAAATGGAAAGGTCATCTGGGCAAAATTCAACTCTTTCTTGAGCCACATTGTTAACAAACATTCAGAGCTAAGTGATGCATTATTCAATAGATGCTTTCATGGAGTAATCCACCCAAGAAAATGGTTAAAAGTCGGTATGTAACTGAGTCAGCCTGTTCTAGTCAATGAGAAATTAGCTTTAAAATGTCCTGTAAAGTTCCAATAATAAGCCCTGTTCAAAACTACTCAATAAAAAGGATTTTTCTATTTGTTTTTTTATTATAGGGTCTGTGGCATATGAAAAGTTATGCAGTGCCCTCACCAATGTTAATTTAGTTAAGGGCATCAAGCAAGCCTCCCCTTTTGACCAGACAAGTTGCCTTGAAGGCTTTCACTCAGTGCTGAATCACTTCGCACCAAAGATGATTGCATATTCATATGCTGGAATGTATTGCAGGTATGACATTTTTTTATTACGTAAACTCTAATATATCTTATTTGTATGCTCCGCAAAGACATGGAACTAGTGTGCACATGAGGCTCAAACAGGGGAATCTTTTCATATGGAAATGTAACACCCGCAAGAGCCTCCACCTTTTGCTAGATCCAGTTCAATACTGAGACTTCAAATATGGCCTATTGTATAAATTATAGTTGTAAAGGACAAATGCTGTTTTCGCCACCAGCTGAAAAATGTAATACAATGACAGGAATTAGTTATTTTGCAATTGGGTATGGCACATTGCAAAACACTTACAGTTGATTTATTCCCCACAGGCATATTCTAGCTGCAGTACATTTCAACTTTAATCTACAAAGGGAATGCCGAAAGAACGCAGATGATACTGAGCAGATAAAAGTTACATATCCAAAGTTTAAAAATGGTGAAGCGATTGTGAGGAGTATCAGAGTGTCCCAGAACTTTGGTGAGTCTGCCAGTTGATATGTTTTGCATACATACTGGTCAAAATAATCTAGACTCTATGTAATGAAATGTCAGGTCTACCTGTACCAATAATATTGTTTAAATGTTCTTCTATTTCTTTGTCTTTTTTCCACTAGATTATGTGGAAGACATTTTTCAAACATATCTGACAGCCACCAGTGAAGAACTGAAAGGTGCTGCAGACAAGCTAAAGGATATGAGTCCATCTCCTATGAACACTATGCTGGAGAAGGAATCCAGATCAAGTGCAGTGCAGAAAAAAATGGACAGGAGCAACAAGATAACAGAAAATGTCCCCCCTACCACACCAGGTTCAGCAGCCACATTCTAATTGCATATTTTATGGTCTCCTGTATCACATGTATATTTCATGTACATTTATATCATGCATATGCTGTTACATGCAATTGAACATATTTTAGCTGTGTCAAATTTGTAAAATAGCAACTCCAATACAATTATTACAGTTTATGAAAGATCCCTTGTATGGTTGAACCTCTCAAACCTAATTGTCCCTAATAAACCATTGTTTGGTAACCCAAATTCATTTTCTGGGATGACAAAAGGTTACCATAGATTTATGTAGGGGAAAAATTTAAAATGCTCAATTATTATATACACATTTCAGTAGCTGAAATTCAAGATCCAGAACCAAGAAGCAAACAAAGTGCAGCATCTAAAACACCAAAGAAGTGTTCACTGTGCCGACAGCCCATGAAAGGACACAGCAAAGTTTCCACTTGTCCCAAGAATCGGAAAAAACAAACATAGTAGCCAGTATTTCAATTTCTTTAGTAAAATACTAAAATAATCATGTTAGCTTCTATGGCCATTTTCATGTGTTTCCGTTATGTTATAGTCCAGTATTTTGTCATCCAACTTTTTGATATGAATAAAACAATGATCTTTTTTTGTTACATAAATGCCTCATACAAAGTTCACATATGCAACATCTGGGCCCAAATCTCCAATCCATTGCACCATAGTTAATAGAGGGAAATGGTTACGAAGTCCAGCAAAGGAGCAAAACAAAGACGCCAAGATTTGTGTCGGAAGGTGCATGACCCTGCACATCTTTTGCTTTGCACTCATGTACTATGCATGAATTACATAATCGCAATGTTTCTATTGGTTGGTTGCATGAAGGGGTAACCACCTATTGTTGTTAATTGTACACGGTCAACCCCCTGCCAAAATAGCAAACAAAAACATAGAACAAAGAACTTTTCTAGGTTTCATAACCATTTCCATCTATGATTGCACCAAAATATTAGCTGGAGGGTGAATAGTACAAGTTC
Source organism: Pachyseris speciosa (assembly GCA_016490735.1). Taxonomy (NCBI): domain Eukaryota; kingdom Metazoa; phylum Cnidaria; class Anthozoa; order Scleractinia; family Pachyseridae; genus Pachyseris; species Pachyseris speciosa. The sequence continues at coordinate 1,625,997 of JAEMWC010000026.1, forward strand.
AGGATTGAAGCCAGTCAAGGTGTATGAAAAACTCCATTGTAACCACAAATTTTGACTAGGCATATGTACACTTTATTTTCCTGAAATAAACAGCCACCATTGAAGCCTAGCTTGTGCCTTTCTATGAGATAGTTTTTAGACCACCAAAAATGTGTCTTTTAACGAGGAATAATAATTTATTCCAGATGTAAGCTTCCTATGACAGTTTACTATCTCCAACAAGAGGGGGGTGTCTATGATTGCAAATATTTTTAGCCAGTTGAGTATCGCTTAGGGTGGTGATCTCAACAAAACAGACATGCAGTATTTTAGATATCAAATGAAGCCTGAGTCTTGTTGATTTATTTTCACAGTTCATTTCCCTGTTCCATCTGACATGTTTCCTTTCTCAGGCTACTTCTACACCTATAGGTCTATAAATACTCAGTCTCCCTCCTCGTCAGGATCGAATCCAGTGAACTCTTCATCCTTGTCACATGGAAATGTTTTCCTTATTGCAGCATATGCACATGCAGGCAAGGGTATCCTCCTATTTCCCAAGAATCCATAGACCAGCCGAGAAAACTCCCGATAGGACACGCTTCTTAGTAACCTGGAAACAGATTTAGCAAACAAAAAGACATGCAGAGTCAATAGAGGCTAATAATGCTCGAAAGTTGTTAGAGAGAAAAAATTAAGGAATTAAGGAATTAGAATTTTTTATTTTTATTTTGATATTTTGGGGTAAACTGAAATGTGTCATACAAAGCATGATTAGGGGGCTAATGGAAAAATTAATATCACATTATGTTTAACAAAGACGAGGTTTTGGATCTGCGAACAACACTTCAACACAAGCCAATGCACTTTAAACCACCAGCTTGCAGCAGAAAAAAATATTTTTCCTGCTCACAAAATTATATTTCTCAAACAAAATTCATTTCCCTTGGGCTGCCTTCACTATAATTTCTCCCCGATATCGTTAGGTCTGGAATTCTCGAGCTAGTTTTCCCTTCCACTGGAATTCCAAAGTGTTTTGAAAAACATTTCTATAAGGTACAAAATCAGCTAAAACGTGGGCCGCACACAAATGTAAACAAAGTGGACGAGCAAGGTTACCGTGATTCATCTAAGTTGCACTCAAGAACTTCTTACCTTTCCTCTGATCCTGTCTGTCCATATTTTTTCTTTCCTTTTGTCCTGTATTTATGCGATGCCAATCTCAGGCTCCATTTCTGTAGACAGACGGGGTTAAAGCCTGGATGCTGTGTAATGCAGGTAAGCTTAGCGTCTTCACTAAGGTCTTGAAGCACCGCGTCGCTAGTCAGAGCTTCGACGCATCCCTCTAACTCAAAACAGCAGTAACACTCGCTGATGTTTTGCAAAAAGTGAAGGTCACAATTTCCACACTGACACCTAAATTTAAATAATGAAATATCAGTGGAAATTATATCTAGGAATGAAAATGTTGATGCGATATAGTTTGGATGGGTCTGACAACAACAAGCTCGCTCTTCCTGATAGCAACGCCGGCAGTGAGATTATGGTAGGAACTTACCAATCTCAAACTTCTTCTGTTCCATTAAGGCGCTTTTGGAGTGTTTTCTCTAGTTCTTCCTCCGTCCTTCTTTCTTGCTCATATAACGCTAGCCATTCTGCATCTGCTAGCGGGTCGTTGGCATAGGCCTCTTGCATTTCTTCCACATCTGTTACTTGATCGCTCGAGTTTGGAGAGTCTTCGACTTCTAACTCGTAATCTTTTATTTCCGAGACTTCAGAATCTGAACTGGAGGACGGACTGAAGTCGTTCGAGGCCATTACTAAATAAATTTCACTGCTAATAACAAATGTCAGCCGAATAATAGCAGTTTTCAAGTACTACGTTTCGCTTTTGTTGTTGTCTGTCCTCTGCTGTTGCTTTGTTTGCCTTGTTGCTAATGTCCGGGTTATACGTCACTGGTGCCAGTCTTCCTTTCACTCGGTCGTGGGGCAGAAAAACCGGATTTAAAAAATTCATAGAAAATTCCAGTTTTGACCAAAAGCAAAAATTTTTTGCGCCATTTTGGTCAGCGTGACACAAAGATTCATCAGGGCCAAAAAAAATTGGGGGGTTATAGGCACTTTAAGGTTCTTTGTCCCCTGTAGAGCCACTTGTTTGAGACATTTCGCGTCTCCCGACCCAGTCTTCTACCTAAGGTCGTGTTAAGATGGGTGGTTCAGGGGTGGGTGCTAAGCTTTGTCCACCATCCGAGTAAGTCAGTTTTTCATCCCTGTTAGGGTTAGGGTTAGGGTTAGGGTTGATTAGACACTAACCCTAACCCTAACCCTAAGGGTTAGCTAGCACACAAGAACGCCTTGACGCAAGTCTATCGAATGTCCGTAATGCAAAACGTTTCACTGTAAGATCTCATTTGGAACGTCGCATTTACTACTTTGTCATGCCCTATAGTAATGGTAACTATTCTGAAATGTGCAAATGCAACGGAGGTGGCACTTTTAGGGCTCGTTTTCTCCAAAGCCTTGAAGTGTAGCGCGTTGTCTTTGCTAGTACTTGTTGAACGTTGACCAGACAGCTTGCCTACCAACTGGGAATGCAGCAGGATAAAAGTCACGTGACTTATGTTATCGTATATAAGGCATCTCAGTATGCGCAAAATCGAGGTACGTCTTCAAGTAGTGTCTTTTTCTTTTAAGTACATGCTCTGAGCTTCTGTATTCCTCCTCCGGCATGGCTAGAAAGCGCTGTATTTCAAATTTGACGTCAATCGGTTAAAAGGCGCCGGAGTTATGGCTTAAAAACCACTTGCATGCTATATGCAAATTAGCTCAGTTTAAGGTACGTCTTCAAGTAAAGTGCCTTTTGCTTTTAAGTACATGCTATGAGCTTTCGTACTCCTACTCCGGCATGCCTAGAAAGCGCTGTATTTCAAATTTGACGTCAATCGGTTAAAAGGCGCCGGAGTTATGGTTTAAAAACCACTTGCATGCAATATGCAAATTAGCTCAGTTTAAGGTACGTCTTCAAGTAGTGTCTTTTCCTTTTAACTACATGCTCTGTTTTTTCGTACTCCTACTCCGGTATGGCTATAAAGCGCTGTATTTCAAATTTGACGTCAATCGGTTAAAATGCGCCGGATTTATGGCTTAAAAACCACTTGCATGCTATATGCAAATCAGCTGTTTAAGGTACGTCTTTAAGTAAAGTGTCTTGCTTTTAAGTACATGCTCTGAGCTTTCGTATTCCTCCTTCGGCATGGCTAGAAAGTGCTGTATTTCAAATTTGACGTCAATCGGTTCAAAAGCGCCGGATTTATGGCTTAAAAACCACTTGCATGCTATATGCAAATCAGCTAAGTTTAAGGTACGTCTTCAAGTAAAGTGTCTTTTGCTTTTAAGTACATGCTGTGAGCTTTCGTATTCCTCCTTCAGCATGGCTAGAAAGCGCTGTATTTCAAATTTCACGTCAATGGGTTAAAAAGCGCCGGAGTTATGGCTTAAAAACCACTTGCATGCTATATGCAAATCAGCTAAGTTTAAGGTACGTCTTCAAGTAGTGTCTTTTTCTTTTAAGTACATGCTCTGAGCTTTCGTATTCCTCCTTCGACATGGCTAGAAAGCACTGTATTTCAAATTTGACGTCAATCGGTTAAAACGGCCGGAGTTATGGCCTAAAAACCACTTGCATGGATTATGCAAATTAGGGAAAATCAAGCTACGTCTTCAAGTAGTGTCTTTTTTTAAGTGCAGCCTTTGACCTTTTGTACTGCTCATAGGGCTTGGCTAGAAACCTCTGCATTTCAAATTTGATGTCAACCGGTTAAAAACAGTCGGAGTTATTGCCTAAAAACAACTTGCATTGTTTATGCAAATGACATCAGTTTTGTAACTTGTGTTCTTCTTGTTTCCGCATGTAATCTCAAGCTCCTTTCAAGCTACGAAAGTAAAACTTACACAACGCGTAGCATCGGAGCTGGCTTATGCTCTTATCCTGTTCTCTTTGTTGTGCAAGGGCGCTTTCCATTCAACCCAAAATTCCGGTAATTTTGGTTGGTACATGAAATGGAACGGACCATTTCGGTTTGGTCCGACTAGAATATTCGGGACCACCTTTGAAGGTGGTCCACTTTGACCGGTCGGACCGGTCGAACCGAAATGGCCCTTTCCATTTGACAAATTTGTCATTCCCAGTACTGCTCTTCTGTACCTTGCTTTCAAAGACAAAATGGCGGAATGCAGTGATTCAATGTACGAGTGCTCCATCTGTGGAAACAGATGCACAGATTTACAAATACTATTGATGCATAGTTGCTCATCGATAACAGGTGGGTTATTTTATAATGATTTGATCACTGTTTCGGTACCTTTTAAAATTTCTTTATTCGGCATGAGCTATTGCTTCCTAAATAATTTCGCGCGCTTTTCTCGATCAACTTTGTTTTCAGATGTTGGAACCGATTCGTTATCGAACTCAATTGAAGAAAGCTTAGTAATGTCAGTAATATCACCAGCAATAAGCACAGAAGCCTTGAGAAGTAGGAGGACAAGCATGTCCGCCTACTCATTGAGAGTTACTTGAAATATAAAGATCTATTTGGTGGCTTGGGTCGGGTCTGTGCAACCGGAATGTACCGTTCCATTGAACACGTAGAATTTCCGAAATTTCAAACCGGAATTTTTGTTGAATGGAAAGCGCCCCAAGTTTCAGACCTACAACTGTGATTTTGGCGAAGTTGTGACCAATATGCTACTTAACCCCTCTGCCCATTTTCCTGGGGACAGGGGGCCGAAAAATTACAAATGCAGAATTGCCCAGAAAAATGTTTTCACTTCTGTGCATCTTTGAGGTTTGTTGTCAACTTGTCGTCTCTCAAGAAACACATTTGCAGGTTCTTATCGGTAATTCCCGCATAGTTACAGCCAAAAATGGTTTCGAATGATATATGAAATGAATCATATATGAACTGCGGAAATGAAATCAAATGAAGAATGATCTTCGCAGTTGTGAACGCAATTGATGCAATTGCGAAAAGAAGCCTGAAAAAAATTCAGGACTTCAACGGGGTTTGAACCGTGACCTCGCGATTACCGGTGCGATGCTCTAACCAACTGAGCTATGAAGCCACTGACGTTGGGAGCAGGTCAATTGTGGGTTCCTATGATTCCGTGAAAGAAATGAGTGTGAATGATATATGAAATGAATCATATATGAACTGCGGAAATGAAATCGGTATCCGCGAGGTCACGGGTTCAAACCCTGTTGAAGTCCTAAATTTTTTCAGGCTTCTTTTCGCAATTGCATAAATTGCGTTCACAACTGCGAGGATCATTCTTCATTTGATTTCATTTCCGCAGCTGATATAGGATTCATTTCATATATCATTCACACTCACTTCTTTCACGGGATCATAGGAACCCACAATTGACCTGCTCCCAACGTCAGTAGCTTCATAGCTCAGTTGGTTAGAGCATCGCACCGGTAATCGCGAGGTCATGGTTCAAACCCTGTTGAAGTCCTGAATTGTTTTCAGGCTTCTTTTCGCAATTGCATAAATTGCGTTCACAACTGCAAGGATCATTCTTCATTTGAAAAATGGTTTCCTTACAAAATGCTGTAATTTTCAATCCGCTCGTGTTCAGTTTCAGTTTATTTTCTTAATAGCTCACATACAGTAATTTTGTTGGCGAATGTAGACATTGTACACACTGTACAATGTGCAAGACGTTATAATCTAACTATCTGAAGGATTTCCGGAGTTCCAAAATAAATTCTAACAGCGTCGGTTTGGTTCTTTTGGAGAAAACAAACACTAGTGAGAATTCAAGATGGCGGACATGGGTTGTGCCTCTTGAGAACCAACATTTCGTCTTGGCGGGGAAAATTAAATTCATGATTATGGACCTTTCGTTATAATGCCCCTGGTTTGCTCTCTACATATTTCAATTTTCTTGCTGTTAGGATCATCAATCTTGGCTGCGTTAGCAAGGTGAATTGTTCCCATATAAAAGTCTGTAATTTTCGATCCCACTAAATTATTGTCCTTGTTTTTTGTTAATAACACAGCGTTCATTGTTTCTTGGGCAGTTTTTGGGCTGCAACTAACTAGACAGTGTAGACATCTAACTAACTGTGCAATTTTGACGGTTTTCCAAGTAATCTGTACAGGCCTGGCTTCGTTTTTCGCAAGAAAAGAAACAACTGCAGAGAAAAGATGGCCGATCAGATGGAATTTGACACCTGCAATTTGACACCTTGTACTTCGATCCGATCCACGGGTACAAAAACCCCGTTTTTCATGATCTTCTCATTCCCTTCTTGCTTGTGTAAGGCGAAGCTCTCTTCGTTTTCAGACGAATTTCGCGCCTAAATCGAGACGGTTTTCAGGCGAAAATTATTTTTCGCTGTTTTCAGGCAGTTTCTATCCCGTAAAGGTAAGCTCTCAACGTCGTCACCTTTTTACGCTATTTCTTTCCTATTTTTAATGCGTTTTCCGTCCGTTTCGTTGCAGGTCAAGTCTTCGTTCGCTACTTAACAGTTCTTTGAGAACTTCGCAGTGTTGGAAGCCTTGTTTTGGTCAGTTTCGCTGATTTTCGACGAAGTTTCTTGTTTTTTTGAAGTTATGAAGGTGTGCTGTTATTTTGACGACTTTTGTCTTTTTCTTGTCTTCAGGTTTCCAGTTGCTTTCTGTGTCATCTTGTTCTTTTCAGAACAGTTGCTGTTGTTACGGCTTTGGCGCCAATATCAGTATTCAATGGTTCTTTTCGGAACCAAGTTTGTTTGTTTCTCTGGCTAGGTGAGCATCGTTCATTATCGCATTTGTTTTGCTGTTTTCATTATTCCACTTTATTTTAACATAGCCTGTGTTTATGTCCGTAGGTTTGTCAGTTTTGTTTGCCTGGTGCAAGTTCTCTTTGGAACTGTCTGTTTTGTTCGACAACCCGCCTGCAAGTTGTCTTTGGAACTGTTCGTACCGTTGTTTCAAGTGTCCTGCAAGTTGTCTTTGGAACTGTCTGTCTGTCTGTCTGTCAATTGGGACATCGTATATCGTCGTAAGTATACCTTTAACATGTCTTGTTTGTCATCGCTGTAAACGGGAACGATGCCTGTTATGTCATTACTTTTATCTTGGCATACTAGTACCGTCAATGCAGCACTATTTTCATTTATTGCGTGCATATTGTTTTATTGGCCCAGTCCGGGAACGGTGACTTGTTCTCCCTGCATGTTTGTCACGCTAGTACTGTGACTGCGGCCTTTCGTGATCCTTCTCTTTTTTTTAAGGGGGGGGGGGGGGGGGGGTTGGCTGAATATGCGAACGGTGCCCGTTATGCCTTTGCTTCTTTTTTTTTGGCACGTTAGTAGCGTCCCTGCAGCATTCTGGGTTTGCGGTAGCCCTAGTGTTCCTGGCTCTCTGCTTTTTTCTTATACCGTTTTTTTTTGGGCGTGACGTGATTAGCTGTAACGCAGTGCTTTTTGCTGGTAACGTTTGCTCTGCACAATTAGTTCTTGTTTTGGACGTTTTGCATACCTTGTCAAAATCATGCCTTTGTTATCAACAATGCACTAGGCTATTACAAGTGATCACGTCACACAATTGTCACCTACTGTTTGTCACATTATATCATGTCACACCACGTGTTGCTGGCACTGCTTGATCCTCGATTCTCCGCTCGGCTAGACTACTGATGGATTCATTGGACAGCGAAGACAGCTCTTTGGAAAGCTATCGTGAGTGCCTGGTAGATGGCCAAGTGGACAGTTGGGATGCCAGATCATCCATTGCCATTAATCAGTATCCAGTCTCCCTACGGCGTGAACAGGAGCTTGGTAGAAGTCAACATGGGCGTGTTGCAGCTTTGCAGTGTCGGCGGGAAGAATTCCTCGCGCGCTACGAGTTTCCTGAGGTGAAAGACGAGTCCATTATCAACACGCCCGAAGCCCTCCATTTAAGACTCTGGTGCCAGGAGGCCAGCTGGTCTTTTTGCCCCAAGTGTGGCAAGCTGTGTCCAGTGAAGTTTTTACCCAGCTTTCGCACCAGGAAGCCCAATGTCCTGAACGTGTCTTGTAAGTGTGGCGGCAGTACGTACTCCGTTCCACAACCTGAAGACGTGCCTCTGGTTTTGTGAAATCTCACTACCCAGGACATCCGGGTGCTGCACCCTTTCGACATTCATTCTGGCGAGTACAAGAGGGTAGTCCATGGTTACCGCCAACGTACGGGCCCGTTCCGTGTTTCCTGGTCGTCCCTGTCAATTGAAGACAAAATAGCAGCGGTAGGTGATCCGGCACAACGGGCAAGACTTCGACAGGTGTTCAACTTTCTGATGTCTAAGGCGGACAGCGACTATAAGAAGTTCGTCTTAATGCAGTCTCATTGTGTTCGTCAACCCTTTCCACACGAGATCTTCACCGCCCCAGAGCTCCAGGGCGTGGAGTGCGCTCTATGGCCCACCCTGTACCACACGAGGTCGCTCTGCGAGACCATGCTGACGGGTCAGAGTAATCGAGCTTCCAGCAAGATCAGTTTCATGCATAAAGTACTGTCACCGGTAGTCGATAGCAGCCTTGACTTCGATATCCTGCAGTTCAATTATGACCGTTGGTTGTTTAAGACTGTAACTGGAGCCATCAATTCATCGCGGGCATCTGGCTGTTCTCCCAACTGCGGTCTGCAACACAAGTCGTTCTCTGCGATGTTCTGGCAGTGGCAACACCTCCTGCTTGTAGACGCCGTGCGGCAGTACGGGTTTCCTTCATTTTTCATCACAGTCAGCCCTTACGAGTGGTCCTTTCCCTGGCCTGCCTTCATCGAGGAGATACACCAGGATCAGTGCCAGGAACCTACGGACCTCCCTGTGCTCGAAACGCTGCATATATCGCTCACGTCCTGGAGCAGATTGCTCGTGGCTATCTTGCTGGCGCAAACACCAACTGCTGGCGTCAGCATGTTTTTAGCAACAGCCAACAGCCCATGGACCGAAATGTGATCACTTACTTCTATCGTTTTGAGTTCCAGTCCAGGGGTACGTTGCATCTGCATATGTTGGTCTGGCTGAAGGACTTGGCTTCGATACGCGCTAACCTCTTGCGTGCCTCCATACCCTGGGGAAACGCCGATGATGCATTCTTGGTCGCCGACACTCAAAAGTCGTCTTCTTCGTGTCTTCTGGTCTTTGAAGGCCCTGACAGCTTTGAGGAACGTGAGGACGGCTCCACAAATCTTCGCTTTCACTACACGGAAGAGGAAGCTAACAGGAACCTGAGAGCCTACATAACAACACTCCTGGGTGCGCTGCGTTGTCGTACAGACGTGCAGGTTGCCGATGGGCGGGGTATGTTGCTGAAAAACATCTCCTCCTACGTCACGAAAATGCACAAATCGGCCACCAGCGAGAGTCTTTACTGCATGGACGTGATGGGATTTCAGCCGGCCAACTCCTTTCTGAGAACCATGCGTCCTCTGGCACCTGAGATGGCTTTCCAGCTGTCCAACTTCAAGATAGCATGGACGGACAAGATGACGAGGCAGTTCACCCCTCCTCATCCTGGTCAAGAGAACGACAACGCCATCTATCAGTTGTACCTGCGTCGAGAACCCGCGGAGAAGAACACGTCTTTACTTCAGTGGCTGAGGAGCCATACGGTAGTCAGGAACAAGGCCAAGTCCTTAGGCAGCGACAAGTTCCTAGTCGCAGTGAAATTTGTATCTGTTCAAAATCCCATCTTCTTTTTCCAGCAGCTTATCGTTCACTATCCGCACCGCAGAGGAAGCGAGTTAAGACACCTGGAGGAAGCCTCTATACCTAGAGCAATCCAATTTTCAGTCAGGCCGTCAACCTGTGTCCAGAAAGATGGACTTCATCCTCACAGATTGTCAGTCAGTTCGACCTGGAATGCTGGTAGGCTTTGTGCACGCCCTTCCCTTTTTATTGTAGTCTTTCATTAGTATGAATCAGGGTTCGTACTCTTTGTTGGACTAAAAATTCAAGGACTTTTAAAGGACATTCCAGGGCACAATTCCAATTTTTCAAGCACTCCACGTAGTAAAAAAATGTCTTTAGAATGTGATACTAGACGATCGGGTTAAAGTCTAAGTCTTTTTTAGTTCTTCCACTGAGTGGAAACAGTAAAACAGCAAATTTCAAGGTTTCTCAAGGACCCAATGTACTTTTCACTGACTTTCAAGGCCTTGAATTTTGATTTTCAAATTCAAGCACTTTCAAGGAATTTCAAGGTGCGTGCGAACCCTGATGAATACTCGAAGGAACTGCGGCATGATGGAGCCTTAAAACAGCATTGTAATACGCAATTAATGGTAATTTAATCTTAATAAACTGAAATTTTGCTTAATTTGATTTTTAAGTAATAAAATATTAACCCCATTTAATGTTTACACAATTCCATAAAAGTCAACCCACAGTCGAGGCCAAAGTCCAGTCCAGATTTTCCAACTGGCCCCACATAACGTAATGACAAAAACACACCACATAATGAAGTAACCTGATCACATCAAAGCCAGTGGTGTCCCAAATACCCATTCCATCAAGAAGCGTATCATTGAATTAAACAGCAAATGGGCCTTGAGACCAACTCCAGGGGATGCTGATGGTGTTCAGTTGGGATTTGCAGAACCCTTGCAGGAGCATATTGTGAGACTTCAGAGAAATGGTGAAATCAAAGATGGAGAAACCATCAAGATAAAGGTTAGTGGTGATGGAACAAACATTGGAAAGAGGCTCACAGTTGTGAACTTCACCTTTACTATTCTCAATGAAAAGGAGGTGGCAATGGGTGAGAAGGGGAACTATGTACTTGCTGTTATAAGAACTACAGAGACATGATAATCTCAGAGATAGCCTGGCAGACCTTCGAATGGAAATGTCAAACTTACAGGAAATAAGTGTCAATAACTGCACCTATAAACTTGAATACTTTTTAGGTGGGGACTGGAAATTTTAGCACTGGTCTGTGGTCTAGGCAGGACAAATGAAGATTATGCTTGTGTTTGGTGCAAGTGTCCCAGGCAACAACAGTCGGACACAAGCAAAAAGTGGTCAATCAATAACCCCATATTTGGTGCTAGAACTATTGAGGAAATAACAAAGTTCTCCACTAGAAAAAAATTCAACTGTAAAGGAAAACCATTATTTGATTTTACACCCATGGATCATGTCATCATAGACACATTACACCTCTTTCTGAGGATTTCAGATGTTTTAATTGACTTGCTCATAAGAGAGTTGAGAGGAAGTGATGCTATTGAAAAAACATTATCTGATGGATTCCCAAGAGAGAAATATAAACACATGGCCAGTTATGAAGAATTTATCAAAAGTAATGGGATCTCTTTTAACTTTAGAATCAATAAGGAGAGTAAAAAGCTGGAATATAGAGATCTCACTGGACCAGAAAAACTGAAACTCTTTCAGCACATAAATATTCCTATGCTTCTTCCTCAAGGCAGTAAAAACAAAGAAAAACAAGTGATCTGGACAAAATTTATGAACATAATTGGTGATTTAAAACT
>JAEMWC010000026.1:1660000-1677500 GCA_016490735.1 Pachyseris speciosa
AAAAGACGAAGAAGAATATGGGAAATTTTATATACGATGCCTGCAAGTTGCTCCCAGTCCGGCATGTGTTTTAGAGATCTCTCTGAATTAACCCTCCCTTTCAGGGAGGGCAATTTAAACGCTATAAGTAAAAGATTAGTTCGAGATCAGGATTTTGGGCGATTTTCCCACACAAGTTTATCTGCACATGGTGGAATGTAATCGCCCACTGTCAATTCTGTCAAGTGATTGAAATGTTCCATAACATGCTCTTGTCTATAGTATTTTATTCTCAGTAGCATTTAGTATCATTTCACTCTCCGTTTTATTACAATATACGCAAGGAATTACTTATTGTGTATCAGTAATCTTCATCCTTTGTGGGGATACACGACCGATACAAAGTAATGGCTTTTGCTGTGAACAGTTTCCATTACCCTGTAAAGCTTTTGCAGCGATTGCCCCCAGGGATGCGTGAATTAAGTGTGGGGTTGAACCATAGGAATTTTGCTGAAATTGTCTTTGCAGGTTTTGCATGTCTTTTTGCGGCGGTGATTGTCAGTGATGGCTTTTGCTGTGAACAGTTTTCTGCGAAGCTTTTGCAGCAGTTATCCTCAGTGATTTATGATTTAGGTCTTGGGTTGGATGTAACAGAGTTGCTGAAATTGTCTTTGCAGGCTTTGGATATCTTTTGCGGTGATTGTCAGTAATGGCTTTTGCTGTGAACAGTTGTCTTTACCCTGCGAAGCTTTTGCACCGATTGTCGCTAATGAATGATTTGGGTCTAAGGTTGCTGCCCGGGGGAGGGGGGGGGGGGCACTTTCTGGTAATAGGCTAATGGAGATATGCCGCTTGATGGGGTCGCATTTTCATGACTGGATTGACTATAATGGGGTTGCATTTTCAATAGAGTTACTAGAATATTTGGGGGGGGGGGGGGGTAAATGTACCAGAATGTTTGTACTGTAGGTGACAAGTAAAGTGTTCTACATTCAGTTTAACAAATGTATCAATGCGTTTTAGGATGATTTACTTAAAAGGCTTTACAAGGTAGATGCATAAACAGCAAGTAACTAAGATGGGATCACGAAATTTACATTTGCCCAAAAATGATTAAGATGGGGTCTATATTTAGCCACAGAATAGACTATAATGGGGTAGGGGTTCTGAGAGGCCAGCAGCACATACCCATTAAAAATTTACCCAAGTACCACCCCCCCCCCGGGGGGGGGGTTGCAGTCGAAGTAAATTAAAGGTGGCGGGACAAGTAGTAACTTTTGGTTGAATTTTTACATATGGAAAGCCAGAACAAAATGTACATGGTTTCCGATTTGGATACGAAGGGTCGATGTGCAGCTGGTGTAGTGAAGAAAGTGAAAGGTGTGCAAGTGAAACTAATTGCGTGGAACAGTATATAGTGCCTTAGTTGGTATCAAGTTACTTGTGTCTGATCAACACTAAACATTTATTAACTTTCAAGTTATTTGGTTGTCGCTCCCATGGCTATCAGCGTTTTGGTGTATAGCTTAATGGGAGCAAAACATCAAGCAGTTTTATCGCTCTACTTTGATTAGCATTCGGTGTTAAAACCAAAATGTGACGTCACGTAAAAGTTAACCGATTACATAAAACAATTTTTAGTTTCAGCATAAACAGGCCCAGCATTTATTATTAAATATATTCATCAGTTGACCGTAGGGTTCCCTAGTTTTGAAGTGCTTTGATTTGACATAGAAAATGGGAGGATCTCACTGCCTTGCTCCCCGCCCTCCCACAGAAATTCTGTCGAAGATCAGGCTACTCGCTTTAACAAAAGGTGTGTCCATAGATTCGTTTAATAAAATGAAAAAAATAAAACTTGTTTTCTAACGCTACCGCAAAGTGTAGTATTTTTTAGACGTGGAATGGTGGCATAAAAATCATGTATCAGAAGCTGGCGAGTAAGACAGCATTGTTAGTAAGGAGGAGATGTGGAAAAATTTCTCTTTTGTGACAGACGTAAAGGTGGGAAGAGAATTGTTTTTTTCTTACCTTGGTTTGGCTCTTTCTCGTTTGGAATGCAAGAATGTATCTCTGATTGCTAAAAAGGGTCGGTGAATAGGATACAAAGGACTAATTTTGTCGAGTGCTCCAATGAGAGATAAAAAGCGAAGTCACGTGAGACAAAAAATCTGTCAGCATCGGGTGAACATTGAGAAGTCAAATCGCCTGAGACTATCAATAAAGAGGTCACCAGAGTGGCACTCTAAGCAATTAGCCCCCCAACGAAACATTTGGCGCAAAACCGTGGAAGATTGGCTGAATAAACACTACTGTGAAGGAGACGACAATGACATCATAATTAAGCAAAAACTGTGGCTTCATTATAAGGAAAGCAACCAATTGGTAGAGGATAAAAAACAGCATTTTTCTCCCATGTCGGTAACATAGTAAGGCACCCTCCTTTTGCTACCCTGCGAGCAGAGGCCCTTCGATCTTCCTAGATAAGTCGGGAAGAGGAAGGGACCTCTGCCAGCCGCCTCGACTTTCCCTGTTAAGCATGCATTAAATTCAAATATAACCAATTCTCATTCAGCCTTCCTTTCATTAGCAATTAACTATTAATATTGACGGTACTATTTTCTCGCGAGGTTCTTGCATGGCAAGATAGTCTCAAGGATTCGTTGCAAAAAAGCAAAGTATTTCCAGTTTTACTCCAGGCGATTCTTTTATGGAATCGTCTTGTATTTTAGGTTCTTCTAAGACCCTTGTGAAAAAGGTGACTAAAAAACATGAACTGCAAGAAAAGATTCAGTGTGTTTGTTGTGCGGTATGTCGGCACGGAACGATGCACATTTTAAGTGGTGGCCTTTGAGATAAGTTACAGAGCATCTTTGAGGAAAATTTTGACTCGACTGTTCAGTCTTGTGGTGTCTGTAGACCATGTGGCCGGCAAACGGAATCGTTGGATAAAAGGAATAGTGTGATCATTCAACAAATTATTGAAGGGAGCTCTGTTCAAAATATTCTTTGTTCTGTCGCAAGACGATCAGTGTAAAGCGACTCACAACATCAAGCTGATTGCCCAAAGCTTACAAGAAAATCCGCTCTGGTCGTTCATCGCTGTTATCGTCTGCCTGTAAAGATGATGAGTTATATTTTACGGATTTCTAAAGAGAAACGAATACCGCAGGCACCTATTTAGTCAGTAATTTCTAGCATGGCGCATGCGTTGCGGGCCGAAACCGGTCTGACTCATCCACTTCGGTGGATGCACGGCACATCAAAGAAAGTCAAGGCGGCTGGCACAAAATAAATAAGCGGAAGAAGCTTAGCGCTTTCCAATTCCTAAGGCGGTAATTGCCTTGCGGTATTACAGTCCTTTCCTGCGAGAAACAGCCACTGCCGACCAGATCAGCTAATACAGAAACTGATAATGATTCAATCAGCGTCCCTGTCAAAAGGAATTCCTTTCAGGAAAAGGAGACAAGGCCTTATTGTTCCATACCATATGTCAGTGATGAAATGAGTGAGCCTGCTAGCCCCTCTGCAATTCTTACAGATTTGAAAGGTGTCCTAGAGAGAAGCCCTGAAGAACGCACTGTGATTTTTCCTAATACCCCTGTTACATGGGATGACAACGAAATTTTCGATCTTCACAACTACGACAAGAGCGAATTTTCAGGGAATGAGACAGACACTTGAGGGTATTCCTAGTAGCCCCTACATGAGACCAATGCATGAGGATGTAGATGACGGAAAAGTCTGTCAAGTAAGTGACGATGATGATGCGAGTGGCGAAAGTGATGCAAGTTATGTATCAAGCGGTGCAGAAGAAATCAGACCCGACAAAAAGCCCTTTACTTAGCTTCAGGTTGTGCAAAGACGTACAAGAACTCCACAGTGCGGCCTTTGTCACAGCTTCTTTTGTCGGTAAATTCCTCTATTAGCATCACTTTAAGAGTTATGTTATGTTCACAATAGCTGATTGAAAAATGAGAATAATTAACTGTTGTTGTATTTTGCGTGATATCATTAGGTTGTCTCACCATTAGTAATTTCCGCAGACATTTCAGAGATAAACCTCGTGGTTAAGCGAACCAATCAGGAACCACCCGGTGGTTTTTTTTCTCAATCAATGCTTGTGTAACTAGATCGCATGTGGTTAAAAAGGAAAGATGGACAATAGAAAGTTGCTAAAGTTTAGTTGAGAGCAAACGTGATTGCTGTATGAACTAGGAGATCGTGATTATTGGGATAAAACGTGAAAACTCTATCTTATCGTGACTTAAGTTGGAGGATACTGTTCTTGGAGGCGAACGATTCTTCAAAGCTGGCACCTCTGATGGGAACCTACATGAGGAGCTGCAGCCGGTTAAATTTTTGTCCTGAAGATAATTAGATTTACTTAACGACTCTAATTTTCATTGACAGATCGGTATTAAGATAAAAGGAACCGATCTGATGATGAGATCGCCTTGGGTACGAAAAGTTGTCACTCGAGAACATCAACGCCTCATCAAAACTTGCCATGTTGAGAGCAATGATTGTCATTACGGATGTACAGGCCTGGTGTGAAACGGATATGCCATAGTGTTGGTTCAGTGGTTTTCTAGCCCACAAGCTGGGTTTTCCGTTCGGCTTCAGAATGAGAAACAAACGCGCGCGACAAGCGACAGGAAGCTTCAAACTGTTTTTGTTTTTGTTTTGTTTTTTCTGCGCAATATCCCTAGCTTTCATTCGTTTCATGTGCTGGTTAATTTCTCACGCTTGAAAGGAAAGGACTGTTAAGCCGGTTGGTGTTTCTATTCTTCTAACCAGAAGGTGTTCTAACTTATTTATTTCTCCTCAGTCTCAGAAAAAGAAAATAATTTTGCCAATAAAATCTACGTTTATCTCTATAATTTGGTATTATTCTTTAGTCCTCAAAGCTGACCTAGCAATATGTTTCCTGTTTCTCTTCACACACATTCCAGTGAGCTGAAAAAACCATGCATACACACGTCCCGAAAAAAAAAATCCTAGTAAAAACCAAACGGTCCACCCCTAAGAAATCATTTGAATCATCAGGAGAACAATGCAGTCGGTGTTTACGAGTGTTCGTCAGTATAGCAAAGTATGCAACAACTGACAATATGTCAACGAACTTCTCTGCAACCCTTATAATAAATAAAAATACCCAGGGTGGATAGTTGGTAAAGTACAGAGTAAGAATAACGTAAAAGCAGTCACGGCAACTCATTGCCAGAAATTTGGGACAATATGGCAGACAGCGGCTCTCGTGTTACATTCAAAATGGCGCCGATATAGTATAGGAAAATGTATGGGGAAAGATTATTTTTTCCAAATAACTCTCTAAGAATGGGACATTCTTTCGCTGCGTAGTTGGAAATGCAACCTACATCGTCTAAAGCCTACCTTTTCCCGGGGTATACGAATAAACTCAAATTTTTTGAACTCCATTTTTCCATACAAACTCTTAAAATTCGCTTAGACCAGCTCTTAAAATTGTTTTGTCCTGGGAACAACCTTGTGGAGATTCGCAACTACGTCGCTCCAAAGGCCTTCTGGAGAAGTTAACTCAACCAAATTGCTCGTAAACAGTCAAATATGTTTCCCCACAAATTTTCCTTGAGCCGGGAAACTCTTCGTATTTTCACAGATCTCAGAAGCTCAAGACACCATTTTTAAATACCCGATTTTTACGAAGGAAGAACATGAAAGATACAAGTCGTCAAAACTGCATGACTTGGCTGCCATTTTCTTTGTTTTGACGTCTCCATTGGCTATCTGGGATATTTGGGTCCCAGGCCTTTCTCTTGCGCTTTACGAAAATAACAACTGTGCAATTTAACTTCCTTTAGACAGAGACGTCATGATGGCCGATTTCCTGAGCGATTATAAAAAGCAAGAAATTGAGTGGAAACTTAAACTAAGCTCTGATTTTCCTTTGGAATATGTTAAGCAACAAATAGCCCAGGAGCATGATTTTATTTGCTGTGTGAAAATTCCATGGCCACTTTTAATAAAGTGGTGCAATCTTCTCGAAGAAGCCACTTCCAGTGAAGACGTAAATTATATTGATCTACTGAATGCGACCGTTGTGGATGGATGGTTTTGCCTAAAGCGTTCTAATGTACGCCTCAATGAACTGATTCGAAGAAAGGCTCAAACAGTAAGAGCAACGCACAAGAAGACTCCAGGTAGGAAGAGAGAGAGTCTAGACGCCAAAGAGTACAGCTTATGTATCAGAAGAGGAGAACTGGAGTCAATACAAGCATTGAAGTCAGAGGCGACAAGGGTTAACAAAGAGTTAGAAGAATGGAGAAAATCATACACTGATTTGGAAAATGAAAAGAAGAAACTCTATGAAGAAATGAGGCAAGAGATAACCAAACTGGAAGAAAATGTCACATATCTAAGCGAAGTCAACAAAGAGTTATCAGAGTATATTAAAGCCCTTGAGACCAAGGGGGCACATCAAACATGCCCTGGAAAAAAAATTACACAGGTGGGCCAAAACAGAGAGGAAGAAAGCTTTGCCTTCTGAAAAACAAAATCCAATGTGCCCTTTGGTTTTCTGAAAGCTTTGGCCTGAAATTGTCCCAGGTAAAGTTGACTGATGAAGAGGGGGGTGATCACTTGCTTACATGGGAAAATGAATGCTTTGAAACATTGCAAGAGGAAGACAACAACAAATTAGAACAAATACTGTTTTTATTGGACAAATTCTGTGTTGGAGATGAGGTGTATCATGAAATGACAATACATACAGATGATCTGCCAAAATCATATCTCATAAAGCAGTTACGAAGTAATCTAAATAAAACCTACCACATAGAAAGAACACAAGGGAAATTTCCAGGGGCAGCCATTAATTTCGCTTCTACACTGAAACAACACATTCAGCAGCTTCTTAATGACAAGCCAGAACTACACGACACTCCAACTGAAGTCAAAATTAGTGGTGATGGTGTACGGATGTCAAGGACAACAAATTTTATGATGTTTTCATTTGCACTATTACAAGCAAAAGATAGTGTCATGTCCTCCAAAAGTAATAGAACAGTGGCAATAGTTAGTGGCCCTGAAAAATGACACAATGAAAACCTTACTGAACTTTTTTTTCAGGAAGTGAATGAGCTTGTAGATAAACAAAGTATATCTATTGATGGAAAAGAAATCAAATGAAAGTTTTTCTTAGGAGGGGACATGAAATTCTTACTGATGATCATGGGCATGAACTCTGCAACCGCTGATTATGCCTGTCTATGGTGCAAAATGTTTAAGGAAGACAGATGGGATACTAGCAAACCATCTGACTATTACAACAAGGCACCATTACAAAGGGACCTACTAGAAATCAGAAGACTCTGTCAATGTAGCAAAGACAACTATGGTTGCATTAATGAGCCACTTTTAAACATACCACTCAGCAATGTAATTGCTGATGAATTGCATTTGCTTTTGAGAATAACAGACAAGCTCCTACAAAATATTATTGATGAGGTGCTAGAGAGGGATGCAGTAGAAGACTTCAATAAGCCAAGAGGGAGACCCAGAGAAGTCTATCTTGCCCAACTGGTGAAAAACATCAATGACCTTGGTATATCTTTCTCAGTTTGGAACAAGAAGAATGCAGATGGCTCAGAGAGCAACATCAAAGAATTTAAAAGCTTACTTGGACCTCAGAAAAAGAAACGTCTTAAAGGAATGCCCCCAAGATTCAATGTATTTCTGTATCCTGACACAAGTGACACTGTAAAAAAAAGCCTGGACAGACTTTGAAGAAATATATAACCTTGCTACTGATTCAAATGGAGATCCTTCAGAAGTTCTTTTTCTCAAATCCCAAGCATGGATAAATTTGTTTTGCTCACTGCGTGGAAAGCGACCAGGATATGAGAGACCACGAGTCACTCCTTACAGGCATATCATTCCATACCACATCCCCTTCTTTATCAAAAGCCATGGCAGCTTCAAAACTTTTCAGGTCAAGGAGTGGAAAAAAACGATGATGCTTAGAGGGTTATGTTTCACAAGTCAAACAAATGGGATGCTGCGAGAGATATTCTCCTAACAGAAAGTAGGCAGTGGGATTTGCAGCAGCATGAAAGGCAAAAAGGAACTTATTCTAAACGGACACTTGATTATTGGGAAACTGGAATCAGTGCAAAAACGAAAGAGCAGCGAGCCTTATTAGCAAGTACTTCTGCAACAGAGAATGATCAGGATGAAACATCTGATCCAACCTCCACTGAAGATTACAACAAAAAAACCATTGTGCAATTAAGGGAAATTATCAAAGAAAAGGGTCTAAAAGTCAAGAACTTAACAAAATTAAAAAAGAAAGAATTAATAGCACTTATTGAGAATAGCTAACTATCAAAATGTATACTTTCCAAAATATGAATTGTCAATCAAGTCATTTAAAATTCACTGCATCATGGAAGCAGATTTTAGCATCGACCAAAGGTAACTACCTTACTATTTCAATGCTATTTGCTTCTGTACACTGTATGTTATCAAAATAATTATTACACAATAAATTTTATCTGTCAGACTCCTAGTTGCATGATGCTCTGATTTTAACAAACTTGATCGAAATTTTTTTGGTGTAAGCCCTTGGGGCCTCAACAATAGCATCATTTACCCTATGATATGTTTTTGGAGATTGGGTCAGAAATGTCCTCATTTTGATAGGAAATTTAATTCTAGACCCGTCTCCATGTTGATCATACAAGCAACTCCAGTTATCTGGAAGCTTACATCTAACAAAATCATTGTCTTCATATAACATCCAGTTTCTTTCCTCTGGAATTTTTCCTTTCCCACGAAATAGATATTTAAAGACATCATGTTGAAATTCCATTGAGACTGAAAGTACTGGGCGTTCTTGCCTGAGAGTATCCAACAAGGTTACTCTTAAATTGTCCACATAGTTCTGAACAATCTCATGTGGTGGCTTTGGAGACTCAAAATACCTGCAAAAAATATATATAATCTTTAGTTTGTAATGAAAATTGTCCAAACTTACAAATGAGTGAAAACCAGCTCCATTAATTTGTACCTTTTAAGAATAGAGTTCAACTTAAAGTCGGGGTGTCGACTGGGCCAAAGACAAAAACGAGAGATGGGCATAATTGGTATATCTAAGCTGCCCTTTCTCTCTGCTAGCTATCAAAAGTAAGTGTCACCATGTGGTACCACCAGAGGGCTACATGTACATTTAGCAGCATGTAATATTTTCAAGGGGAGGGGATGGGGGCAGATTAGGTATTGTAGCCAATTTACCAAATTAGGGAAAGAGCACCTTTTAACTGAGCAAGAAAACTTTTGCAGGATTAATTCATAAGAAATAAACTTTCCAACAATAAGAAAATTTCTTGAGTAAATTGCTTTGTTGTTTTGCAGACAAATGCTGATGCACACATTCTTTTGAATAAGAATCAAATCAAGGCAGTCCAAAGGATGATATTTGCAATTGCAAAGAAGACCCTGGGCTTTCATGAAACTCCAAAGCCTTTAAAGGGAAGACAGGTTGCATTACAAAATGTTCTGGTGTGGCTGATACGAGAGCAAAGATTGCATGGCTTAGATGAGAAGGATGTCGAAATCAACATAAAGCTTGACGGTAGACCATTTTGGGGTTAGCAATCTGGATCATTCTCAAACATTTAGTTTAGTAGAGTTCAGCACTGTTTATTATTTAATATTCTCTTCAAAGAAAGTATGCCATTCTTACCCGATTCTCCATCCTGTTTCAGGCAAAGATCAAGTAATGGTTGGTCTTGTGCCCATCAACACTCCCTTTTCTTCCAGTCAAAGTTCGAAGGCAGCCTTCCCTCTTGCGATAGCTAACTGCAAGGAAACAAGGTTGGTATAAAAATCTTCTCAAAACGAAACATTTGCCAGTCTTTCACCATTACCATAATATTCAAAGCACATGAACATCATTATTTATGCATGTGCATGTAGGATGTATATGTAGATGTACTGGTTGTCAAGTAATGGAAACCTTTTGTTGTGATCATGGGAAAATGGTACAGTACTGCATAAGAGCACTGATCCCAATGTGAGGTGAAAATGCATCGTTCGTGCTCTGGCATCCCTCCTACAGGCGAAATTTAGAATTACTCCGGGCAGATTTAACTCAGCAGAAAAGGCATGTTCAGAAACATGGCCTAAAAGTCGATGGCAAGGACTACAACATTAAATTTACAGGTGTGTTACCAGGTGTATCTTTTTTTGTTCTGTCACTTTCTGGTGACCAAGCTCCCTTGCAACAGTCACTTATGGAAGAATCATATTAAAGTATTCAAAGTCAAAAGGGTAATTGAAAAGTTGAAATATAGTTGGAATCAAGCACTTGACCAAGTTTATAATATAGCATGTATTTTTCACTACCTCAATTTCCACAGTATGGAACACTTCTTGTTGTGACCAATTTTATATGTATTTGCCACAGATCCATGCATTGTCCAATAAAAGAGCTATTTTAATTACTACAAAATAATGTAAAAAGAAATATCACTGTACATAAAAAATGCACACAATCCAAAATGCTCACAAACAGTGGATGACCCTTACGCAATAGTCTGGTATATACAGGAGTATTTAAAAACACAATATTCTCCCTACAAAAACAATATTTAATGATATGAATTCTTATTTCTCCTAATAGTTACTGTTGACTACAAAGCTCTTTCACTGTGTACACGAAAGAAAAGTGGCGAGGGGGTCAAATTAGGAGGACAAGGGAAAGGCGTAGAGGCTTGCCTTTTTTGCACTGCTATCCGAGTAAGTAAAAAGTTGACATGGAAATGAATTTTTTAAAATGCTACATTTACAATACTTTCACAAACATGACAGGCAGGCTCAGAATGCACAATGATTTTTTTTCTGTTAATTACTGCTTCACGTTTCCAATAAACACTGCTTAGTGTGACCTTTCTTAATCTACTGTAGATGGACAGGTATAAGGGATCACCTTCTTACCTTCATGGATGTTGAAGTGGCTGATGTGAATCTCTGTGCACTCCACTGTGAACTTAGAAACACAGAACAGCTTCTAATGTCTCTAGGCCTCACTGCCCACAGGTGTGGATCACTGAAAGAATGTAACCTCGTGCTTCCTGAATATGGTCCAGAAACAATGGTTAAAGACCGAATACTTGTTAAATTGAAAGAAGGCCAAGATACTGATGTCAAGAAACAATATCAAAATCAGATAGTTTTCAGGTACATTGTTACAATAGTACATTGTAGCTTGCAAAACCTAATATGTAGCTCTCATGGCAGTTAATTTGGATTTTGTTTACAGTGTACAAACTTAACTCAGAGCCAATAGAATTAGTCTCCTGTTAATTTGCAGGCAACACTGAACAGGCTTTCTTAAACAATTGGAAAGACATAGTGGAGTGTTCCTTGCCAGTTCGAAAGGTAATGAATTTGTTTCCTGACAAAGTGGCTGCAGAGGATTCAATTCTTGGGAAAATATCTTATGCTGAAGAAAGAATAAAGGTTTCTTTTATATGATACATGTCATTAACTTCAGCTGACTAATATATCTGGACCGAGTGCTTGAAACACCTATATGCATAATTATATGTATTATATATAATAATCATGCACTGTAACACAATCATGGTAACAAGACACTAATGAATGTTGGACATAATCAGGAAATGAAACAGTACATAATGTATTTCCTTTCATTACTTTCAGAATAATGAACTACTATGACTTAAGCTATGAATCACCTTTCAGAAAATTTAATAGTTAGGTAGCATCCTTGCTGTTTCTTATACAGTCAGGTAAAATTAAACCTATTGTTCTTTTTAGTATTACAGGGATCTTATTGAGCAAGGAGAATTTCTCAGGGACCCTGGAGTGTCTGGCATAGAAACTGTCCCTCTTGCTGGTACAGGTGAGCTAGCAACTACAACTTTTTAGGGCTATTTGACATTTGAATATATATTCATTTTATTTATCCATCATTTTTCCTTTGTTTCATTATTATCTTTGTTAGACTTGGAGCTATATCTACATGAAAAGAAACAATTCCGGGAACAATGTTCAACAGACATAGAACACAATTATACTCTTGCTGAACAAGCTGACAATCTGCTTGTAATGCAAGAATATGCTGCAAAGCTTGAAATTATGAGATTTAAAGAGGTTTGTAGTATGTTACTTCTGTTCTGAACTGGGAAATATAAAATTTTATGTAACTATAGATCTGTACATAATGTTATATATATAATTATATATCAGCAGTTATAGGTATTTTCAAAAGTGTCATGCAATCTTAAGCAGGATATTTATTGGGCTTGCATTTCTGTTAACTCCATTGATAAAGGACAACTAGGGGCAGGCCTTCAAAATGGCCATTCAAAACTGCACTGCTAATGTGTTAATTGAGAAACAGATGTTGGTGCCTTATTTACCCATATGTATTTTGAAACAATAAGACACAATCTAAAATATTAATTATTATCTTTAAATTTTAATATGTTAAGGTATTCTCCCAGTTGAAAGAAATAGCAACAGTTATGCGCCAGAGTGTTTGAGGACAATGAAGATTATGAAATTGATAAATATGACATTCAGGTATGTGTCTTTACTTCTGAGCGCAACTATGGCGTAATTGTTTCCTCTACAGACATTGCTTTCTTTAATAATATCAAAAACAGTGTGAAGAATGGGGATTTCTCTGTCGGGAACTATTTGGACTTGAGCTTGGTACAGGAGACTATGGTCCTTTAACAAATTGAACACAGCCCAATGCTGATGCATCGCTTCAAGTCCATGGCTCGTTACTCAAACTAAGGATTTGAAGCAGCACACAAGGTCCACAGGCAGCTGTATGCCCAGTGCACAAACCACGATTCATCGGCATCTGAGTCATCAAGTAAGTGGGTTACAAGTAAAAAGCAGAACGTAAATTTTAACATTTGGCACTGCTAAGATATATGTAGATATCTCCACAGGTACATAAATTTCATGTCAGCACAAATTACATTTATTTATTACAAATCGCTTATTCTTAAGTTCAAAATTCATCTACTGATTGCTTTTTCACTACTGCCAATATAACTACAATGAACGTTTTCAAACACTCACATGTAAAAAGAAAAATAAAATGGGTTAAATCAACTGAGGTACATGTACTTGTTTCCTGAGAGGTCTAATAAGATGACAGACAGCAGTGTACAATACAATTGTTAGTTGAATTTTGAACTTCAGTGTTTCACATTTTGTTTACCTTACTCTGATGAATTTTTGGTGTCTTTTTCCTAGTCGAGCAAATGTTCCTTCATCATTACACCACAAAATTGCTGTATCTACGACTATGTTTCCAACAAGCCAGAAGCAGCTGTGGTTCTCCAGGTAAAGTTACATTTAAAACCTTTAATACCTAAAAGCAAGGAATAAATAATTTCAATATCTGGTAAAAAAAACTGCAAGAAAGGTACAGCGTACACTGTAAACTTCTTGGTAAAACTCTCAGTGGAGGTTGAGTGTTTCTCTTATTGCATTCACAACAGCAGGAACTTTGAAAGAATATTGGAGATGGTTTGATGTAAAAGATGAAGCCTTGAGCATATTTCTTTATCTCGATAGCTTTTTCACTATTTGAAACAGAGGTAATGTTGCTTGCCATCGCAGTCAACTCACAATATTCCAAACTATGAATGGAAAGCCGGTTACACATGAGCAAGTTTTCCTTGACAAGTATTATTGACAATTTTCATTTGCTCATGTTTATGAACGACAAGCTTTCTTTGACAAGTTTTGCCTTCACAAGTTTTATTTGCTGGTGTGAACGAATGAACTAGTTTTCTTTGACAAATATTCACTGTAGCCAATTACACAGTGGACAACAATTTTCTTGACAAGTTTTCCTTGTTGTCCGGTACAGACGAGGAAGTTCTGCAATGTGCCAAGTTCTTCCTTGACAATTGCACTTTTTCAAAAACTAGCATGCCAGTTTTTGAAAAAGTGCACTTGTCAAGGAAAAACTTGACAAGGTTTTCTTTACACAGAAGCAAATAACGTTTGTCAAGTCAAAACTTGTCAAGGAAAACTTACTCGTCCATAACCGGCTTAATATGTAATTGGCAAAAACCGTTTACCTAGGCAGCAAATTGAGCTTGGAACAAACTGCCAATCAAAACACCAACATTGCGTGACAATATTGTAAAGTGGCGCACAAACGAACAAAAAATTGTGTAAAATATGCAACTGAGATGACTGATGACGTCATTGTATTAACCCAGTACAACATCAAGGATACAAATAGAGTTATCACAGTCAACTTGCAGCAGAGACTTTTGGTAGGCTGGTAGTTCTACAGATGCAATTTGTAACAGTTGAGTGACATTAGAAATTAATATTCTAATGGCACGTTGGAGGTTGGCTTGGCATCATGGGATAGCCCGGCGTATTAAAGGTCGGTGAGTCTGTTGCTTGACCTCTTTTCTGTAGCGAATTTTTGTGTTCTCAGTAGATACTTTGTGTTGTTAGTTTGCTGTCGGCTATGGCAGTTTTGAAAGAGGGGCAGGACTTAATAAGCAGTTCATTAGCTGAGAACAACAAAGCATTGTTGAGTCAGATTTCCAAATTAGTGGTAGATTCCGCTGAAAATGTAAAAAGGGCTAACATCGCCGCCACCTTGAAGCCAATGCAGTTGAGAAGGCAAAGGAATCTTTGTTGGAAGGTACGTCGATGCTCACCGATAGGCAGAAATTGATGTTGTTCGCAGATAAATCGTAATTTGGTTGGAAAACGGTAGATGAATACACGCAACATGAGCTTGCGGAGACGATGGCAAGAAGATCCGCCGGGCCAAGGAAAGAGCCAAGAAGGCCATGAAAGTTCTTCAGGTTTCCATTCTTCCATTTCTCGTTTCTTTTCCTCAAGCTCTACGAATTCGTCTGGATTTAGTTCTTGGGGTGGTCTGCATGATTGCTTTGTTAGTCATTCTCCAGTGGAAGACTGCTCTTCAAGACCGGGTAATTGTTTTGCTTGCGGGAAATTTGGCCATTAGAGGGCAGAATGCACTCAAGCGGCTTGTTTTGGATCATCTAGAGGTAATCCAGATAATAGATTACTAGTGGACGACCAAAGTAAGTTTGAAAATTCTGTTAATGCACCCAAAAAATACATTCTCTTTTGGCAGTTCATCGGGGCCCCAGATTTTATATTAAGCGTTATCAACCATGGTTATAGGATACCATTTATTTATACGCTGAGACTGCGATGATCTTGATTTAACATTGCAATTATTCTGCTTTTATAAAATGAATATTTGTCTTTCTTTATAAACCTTTTTTGTTTTGCACTGAAAGCTAAGTGATCTTTCTTCTACCGGCAACCAATAAAGTAATACAGATATAGCGCTCATGCTTGGCGTAAGCCAAAGAACAGTGGAAAGGAGAATTACAGAGCTGCAGCTGTCAAACTTATCTTGTTACTGAAATATAGAGAACGACATGCTCAATTCCTTTGTCCAGCGCATAATAATGAATTTTCCAAGGTCTGGTAAGTGACCTTGACATTTTCCTTTGGTGTTTGTAGTTCCTTTCTCCTCTTTGCACCCTAAAATTCCAACATCTTAGAAAATACTAAAACTGTTTTATTTTGTTAATTTATTTGATTTGTTGTTTGTTTTATTGGACAGGTATGAAAACAATAGAGGGTTGCCTCGCATCATAAGGTATACACATTCAAAGGGCTAGGTTAAGGAGTTCCTTGAAAAGAGCTGACCCTGTTGGCCAAAGATTGAGATCAATTAATTAACCCCATACGTAGAAGAGTTTACAGCGTTCGCTCTCTGTTGTCATTGTGGCATATGGATGGAAATCAAACTTATTTGGTGACTGCCCATTCCATTCATGCCTTTTTCTTACAATGAATTAGAAATCGGTTTGAAGAAATCTCCTAACGTTTTATTTGACAATATTTTTTGCAAGGGGAAATATGTCATCCACAGATGCATTGACAGCTACAGCAGGGTGATAACTTACCTCAAGTGCAGTGCAGATAATAATCTGCAAAGGTGTTAAAACTGTTCCAACAGGCGATCCACGAATGGGCTAACCTGCGTGTGTTCATGGCGATATGGGAGTTGAGAACCGAGATGTGGCATATTTCAGAGGGTGGCAAAGGGGTTTTCCGTGATGCATGATGGCGTTCAAATTATCAGTGTGATGCCTGATCGGACTCAAATTAGCCACGTGATGTGTTATTGGACATCACAGCGTGATACGTGATTTGCTATTCTACAGGCACGTGATGCGTGATTTACCGATTAGATTTCCGTAATAAGTGAACGTTCTTTGACCTAGAAGGATACAAATTATTTAAAGTAAATAGAGTCTGAATAAAGATCAATAAACCATGGCAGCCGTCACACCATTTTCTGGTTTTCTTTCATGACCTTTGATGTCTTTGATCTTTGCGGTAGGTCCAAAAATTTGACACCAGTTAATATAGTTAACACTTGCACAAGGACAATGACCTTCAGAGCTATTTTTGCCCATTGCGTGGCCATTTGTATTCGAATCTATCTCATCTATTGCATGAAAATTCTGAAAGAATGGCTGAAACGGTAAGAGATGTTAGAGTATTGGTGTCCTACGCTGCCCGACAAGATGGTAGCATAAGCAATGAGCCCCTACACAAGGCAAAATTTTGTGTACCTCTTAGTGAAGGTCGTCATAAAGACCTAAGCGAATTCAAACGCCACGTTATGTCCTTCACTGACAAAGACTGTTGCAGTACAGAAGGGGATTGGGCAAAGCTTTGACCTAAATATTGCACGTGTGTCAAAGAATAGCAAAAGTGGCATAGCCGTCTATTCAATTCGCATGCAAGACTCTTGGAGCCACGAGTGGCCACAAATTTTTTCCGGCGATGGAATGATACAAGATAAGTGACTTATTATGTTATGTGTACCCGGTAGATGGAGTAGACCAGAGTAGCTATGTCTCGGGTTAGTTGTAAAACCCGTGTCGGCTGCTTTAATTACCCAGTTACTATTAAAACATGATAAGTGCCAAATCAATACATGCGACAGGAGATCATAATGAATAAGCCATGTTGAGGCTCGCGCTCAACACCAGGTAAAGGTCAGCAGTTTCCTCGCACCTACATCTTGGCAATCTCTCAACACACATAAGTTGCGGTTCCACTAGACCTTTTGCCCACAGGAAAGTGAGACTTAACCCGCAGCACATGCTGGGCACATTTTTGTGGCGTAGCACTGAAATTGCGGCAAATATCCTGGCACGTAACAAATTCACTACACCAAACATGGCCAATTTTCGAGGTTCACTGTGAGTATATTTTACTTGTCTTCGCTCTAAATACCCCTTAATTCGATTTCTTTTAGTGCAGCATAGTTTTGTAATGGTTTTTTTTTTATTTTGTTCACAGCAACTTTAGACCAGATGGTTCTGAACGAGACGCGCCGTTGTACAATGGTTTTTTATTCCAAAGAAATCGGGAGCAAGATTCGTCAACACCATACGCTCCA
>JAEMWC010000026.1:1687500-1690000 GCA_016490735.1 Pachyseris speciosa
ACACCGCCCACCGTGTACCAGCAAGAAATAGCCGCCGAAGACAGGCATCAACCCAGAGCACATACCAACCTATCATTTGCAAGTTTACGCGCCGAATAGCTCGAGATGGAGTCCTAGCGAAACGCAGGGAAATAAGACGCCTTACTCCAGAGATCTTCGGCCTTCCTACTGGTACTGATTTGAGGATTTCAATCTACTGTCATCTAATTCCGAGGCTGCAAGAGTTACTACATTCAGCTAAAACTTTTCAGGAAGAGAATAGCTTCAAGTATTGCTGGGCGAAAGACGCAGCAGTCTTCTTACGCAAGACCGAGAACTCAAGAATTTTCAAGCTCAGCCGCTTAGAAGACCTAGAAGAGCTTCGTTGCAACGCCACTAGTCCTACCGCAACTGAAATCCGCTAATGAACGATAAGTACTTTATTGTTATAAGGCCATTATCTATTCAATTTTCTTCTATGTTCTTCACTCATATTTCCCTGATTCTTGATGCAAATGCCAAGGAAAAATAAGAATGTAAACAAGTCTGAGATTTCTCTCTGCAGATCTCTCTTTAAGGAATTACCATATTTCGATTATACCGGTAGCCTTGTAATGCTCCATGGTCAATTTAATAATAGCCTATCGGTAAATCATCAACCAACAAAATATGAACTCGAAAACTTACCTAGTCTTTACGATTTAAATTTATTTGATCTTAATGTCAACTTGGATGCAAATATTAGCCCTTACGAAAATTTATTTAAAAATCAAATACAAAGTAGATATTTCTCTCCACACAGTTTTCAGCAGGCAAAGTTGAAATGGCCAAAATCGGACTCTTGTTTTTCTATCCTTCACAATAATGTCGTAAGCCTGAACAAAAACTTGGAAAATTTTCAAACACATATTTTAGAGGAGCTTGAACTTCACTTTGATATAATAGGTATTTCCGAAACCAAAATTACCAATTCAAATTTAGGCGCCTTTCAACCGTACATTCCTGGATATAACTTTGAATTCGTTCCGACACCTTTATCCTTTGGGGGTGTCGGCTTATTCATAGATGAAGCACACAACTATAGAGTTATTGAAAAAACTGGTAATGAATATTTTCAAGCTTTGTGGATCGAAATATCATTTGTTAAAAAGAAAAACATCATTTGCGGAGTCATCTACAGGCAGCACAATAAACCAGAACGGTTCTTGCGATATTTCGAAGAGACCATCGAGAAATTTTCGGCTTCAGGTAAACAGATTTGTGTTTTAGGTGATTACAACCTCGATGCCCTCAAAATAGAGAGCTCAAGTTATAGTCATGATTTTTTAATGAGTCTTCAAAGTTGTTATCTCATTCCAACAATTGACAAACCAACTCGAGTAAGACGAACTTCAGCAACACTAATTGATAATATTTTTGTGAATAATCCTGATCACGTATGTGCTAGTGGCAATATAGTTTCAGATATTAGTGATCACTTTTCGCAATTTTGTATTTTAAACTCTGCTGCAGAACGACCTAAAGCTAGAGCTCGAAAAGTCCGCGATTTTTCCAACTTTTCGCGGGATTCCTTTATCTCGGATCTTTCGCAAGTGGATTGGTGCGAGATCTTCATTAGAGGTGGTGAAGATATCAATCATGTATTTTCCATGTTTTATACCAAATTAAACAAGCTTTTGAACAAGTATGCTCCGATGAAAACATTATCTAAAAGGAAAGCAAAGCAGCTTTCGAAACCTTGGATTACTAAGGGAATCAGGGCATCAATTAAAATAAAAAATCAACTTTATATGAGTGGAGACCAAAGCAAGTATAAACACTATCGAAATGCAATATCCAATTTAATTCGTGTAAGTAAGAAAAAGTATTTTTACGAATATTTTAATCACAACGTTTCTAATATGAGAAAGACATGGGAAGGGATAAATTATTTACTGAACCGCAAAAAGAAAAATAATATAACAGTTCATAACCTAAAACAGCGAGGGAGTAATACTACCACCAATGATAAATTTGCGATCTCAAACATTCTAAACAAACACTTTACGAGCGTCGGACCGAATCTAGCAAACAAACTTTTAAATTCAGACAAACATCTTACTGATTTTCTTGATAAAAGTAACTCACCGGCCTCGTCATTTTTCTTTCAACCAATAATGCCTACCGAAATCAAGTTAGAGATACTCTCAATGCCAAATAACAAATCACACGGGTTTTACTCCTGTCCAACGCACATACTGAAGTGTGCAAGTGATATTATTAAGGATATTTTAGCCGATATTTTTAATAAGTCTGTTGAACTCGGGATATACCCATCTAAATTAAAAATGGCAAAAGTTATACCAGTCTTTAAAAATGATGATGATACAGATCCTAATAACTATCGACCAATTTCATTATTATCATGCTTTAATCGAATTTTTGAAAAGTTAATGTATAAAAGGATGAAAAAATTTATAGAAAAAGAAAACATCTTGTGCACATCGCAGTATGGCTTCAGACAGGGACACTCAACAGAACA
>JAEMWC010000026.1:1695000-1697500 GCA_016490735.1 Pachyseris speciosa
CTATCACGCCTTTGGAGACGTTCATCGTGGAGAAAATTACGGTGCTTAAGCTCGCTGTTGTGCGGTGACTCCCATGAGCAATACCACTAGCCATGATTACCATGAGAAAAGCAGTTAACGGGTTCCTATAAGTATGGTGCTCTGCTTGGAGGCCCTTCGCACCGCAGGAGCTCAACTAAAAACTCCAAGAACTTGCACTTTGACATACAACTACAAACTGCAAAAGCTGAAACTCAATCTGTGAGATTTATGGTCCAAAGAGAGTCATCCAAGCGACAATTTTTTCTAGATAAATTAGAAACCCAGCAACTGATAACACTATCCAACCTCCAAGTAACACCAAGCAACATGAACAAGGGTACATCTATTTAAGATGCACCTCCACATTCCATTCAGTTTGTGTTCAAACCACTGGCACCTCCACCTCCAAGTAACACCAACTGCTCTGCTCCAGCTTTAGTGCCAACCAATCTCCTATACTTAAACATTACTTAATTTTACTCAGCTCGATTAGCTTTTCAGTTATTCTGAGTAAATGTTACCTTTCCTGTATTATTAGATTATGTTGTAAATTAAGTTCAATTATTTCGTAATAAAGCTGGTGTTGTTGTTGTTGTTGGCACCAATGACACCAACATCTGTAGATACTACCCTTAAGCACCACAACTCTGGACATTTCACTGTCTCTGGTTGCATAAAATGGCGTGGACAACCAATCTAACAAGAACACAGAAGTTAAATGGTACACGAGGCGGAAATAACTGACCCTACTGGAACTATTAATTTATCAGTCTGGGATAGCCACATCCAGTAGATTGAAGGGGAAAATGCTATACTCTCCCCAACTGTAACCTCAAGCAGTATTGTGGAAAACGCCTTGGCACCACAGTAAACACAACAGTTACCAAAGCACAAGAGCAGAACATCTCCCCTGTTCAGCCATCACAGAACCAAACAAACTGGTCGTGCTGTCCAGAAATCATGAACGTTGATCCAAGTGTATATCCAGTCTGCATCAACAAAGACTGCCGCAAAAGAAAAACAAAACAAAAACAAAAACAAAAAATTGTAAAAATCCTGGGTCTAAGATTGTTAGTTGTCTACATTGCAATGGAGCAATACTTCTAAGGAACTGTTATAATTATTGAGATGAACACTAATTTTCATCTGGAAAAACGGGACCAACACTTTTCAGTAACAGCGTTTCCAAAAAATAGTGGGGTACTTCCTTCAAGAGGACATTTTTCAATACAAGGTAAACATGGCTAAAGTTGTTATCCATGGGCGGCTTGACTTGTTTCAAATTCACTCAAAGGCCAGACGTCAGCTGCGGTTTTTAGATTCTGGCTTTATATGGCTTATTTATAGACAGCAATTTAAAGGGGCAGTGTCACGCTATTGTACCATCACTTTAAAAAGCTTAAAACTGCCAATGCATCAGTGGAAACCTTAAAATAATGGTCTAGTTTTGTTGCCAAAGACTGTAGTACTGCATTGACACTATAAACTTCTGTATTCCATCTAAGATGATGAGGATGGAAATGGATTGAAATTTGAAAAAACTTGCCAGTTTTTTCAAAATTTCAAGCTATGCATTGAAAAATCACGAAAAAAATATTATGGTTATCTCTGCCTGCTAAAATTTCATTGGAATTCATCTTGCTGATTCTGTAGGAGCATTTTTTGCACGCTAACAGGTAAAAGGCAGTAATTTTGGGCAGAATTGAACCAAAAACAGCAAAAATCCCGATGACAGTGCTCCTTTAATCAACAGGCCTATCCAAAACTGATTGGTAGGTTAATTTGTAGTTAGCAGCTACATAATAAAGACAAAGGAAATCAAAGCAGCTATGAGCCCCAGAACTCGGAACATGAATTTTAAACCACTCGCATATCAGATTGTAATCACATATGCAAATTACTTTGCTTACAGCATAAGCTATTATGTTATTATGTCGTTACAGTCGTCAAGCTGCTAGTCTGAACCAGGCATAACTGCAACACAATTACAAAATCAACAAAAAACGTTCTTCCAGCAAAAATTTTCATTCAAATCAACAATAAACAGAAGTCTCATTTTTATGATTGAAGTTACCTCGTCCTTTTCGAAACTATATAGTTTTTTTGGCTACATTGGCTGACCCCAACGTCTATAATTTGGTAACTATTTCAGGTTTTTCTCGGAGATGACTTCAACCGTATTGCTCGTTTCCCAAGTGAGATTACTGGAGGGTTTGATGCCACTTACTGGAATGATAAAATAACCTTACATGTTATGGAGGGGGGAGTTCCTGACTTTCAACTTCCCTCGCCACAGCAACTTGGTATTAATACCCCAACATCGGCCCTTCATCGACCCAGACCCATTTACCAAAGAAAGCTGCAAACCTGCTGCTTGTTCCTGTAGGAAAACAAAAACCCATGAAGGACCGTTTCAAACATGTTTTTTTTTGTCCTACTTTATTGACCAGGAAATTGTGAAGACTTACACTGCATGTTT
>JAEMWC010000026.1:1702500-1730000 GCA_016490735.1 Pachyseris speciosa
TCGAGTGGGGAAAACACCATTTCAGCCAAGGATGTTCCAGCATTTAGAAACAAGGTCTGAAGTACAAAACAGCAGCCAAATGCCAGCCACTTCCCACCCGCGAGAGCAGACATACAAAACAAGCCATGCCGAGCATGTTTCACTAATGATCCTACCAGTCCTCATCACCAACGGCAAGAAGCACCTTAAGGTTAATGTCATGTTGGATCCATGTTCAACAAGCTCTTATATCTCAGACGACGCTGCCGAAGAGTTGGAATTGCAAGGAGAGGCAATAAATCTAACGATTGCAGGAACAGTCAGAACAGAAATCAGCACACTATCTCGCCGAGTGGATATGTCCATCTTAAACCTGGACGGCTCATTCTCAGGATATCTGCAAGCTCACGTCCTTGATAACATTACCAGTGTCACTCCAGTCATCCCTTGGTCTGAAGGAACGATGGCCCCATTTGCGTTCAGTATCCTTTCCAAGTGTGTCAAGGCGTTGCCAAATCGACGTCATGATAGGCAGTGACCACCCGGTGTTCCATCATGTGTTACAAGAAATCTAGCCAGCCAAATGATCCTGTTGCATGTTTGACTAATCTGGGCTGGGTGTGCTTTGGCCCCACATTGGTGGAAGAGTTTCGTCGCGATTCCCGGTCACATTTTACACAAACTTATCGCAGCAGCCACATTTACAAGCAGTTAGCACCAGACGACATTCTACGCTTCTTTTGGGAACTTGAATCCCTTGGACAACCCATGACCACCGAAGAAGTCGCCGCAGTTAAACAAGCAGCAGAAACACTAGAATTCCAGAATGGTCGATACAAGATTGGAATCCCCTGGAAAGACAGCGAGCCAAAGTTAGCTGACAATTATGACATAGCACTGATGCGACTTAAGAGCCAAGAGAAGTCCCTAAAAAGAAAAGATTTGGACATTGCGTACATGTACTGTCAAGTCTTCGAAGATTACCTGAAGAAGTGCTACATACAGAAACTCACTAAATCCCAAGATAAAGAGCAGTGGTTTCTCCCTCAATTTCCTGTGGTTAGGGGGGACAAAGTCACAACTAAAGTACGAGTCGTCTTTGATGCCGCAGTAAAGCACAATGGGAAAAGTTTGAATGACACAATATGAGCAGGGCCAAAACTCCAGAGAGAATTGGTAGATGTTTTGACACGCTTTTGCTGATCCCCTGTATCCCTATTGGGGGATATTTCTGAGATGTTTCTGTGTGTGGAGCTGGCAGAAAGAGACCACCAGTATCGCCTGTTCCTTTGGCGCGATCTGGACACTTCAAGACAGCCAGATGTTTATGAATTTCAAAGATTGCTTTTTGGTAATACTGCCTCGCCGTTCCTCTCTCAATACGTCCTTCATAGTCATGCTCAAGCACATGCCTTAGACTTCCCAGAAGCGGCCAATTCTGTTGATAACTCGACGTACATGGATGACCTGCTAGACTCGTGTGAAACAGTTGAAAGTGCTCAGCAGCTACAGCACCAGCTAACCGATCTGTTGGACAAAGCAGGCTTCAAGTTACGAAAATGGTCCTCAAATGAGCCCGCCGTTATCGAAGATATCCCTGCTGAAGACTGGCTACCTGCACTGGAGATTTGTGACGAGGCAGTGCCTAGAATTAAGACCCTAGGAGTCACGTGGGAAGCTCAGAGGGACGTTTTCACCTTTCAAGTCAAATTGCCCGACGCAAGGAAGGAACCTACAAAGCAGAATGCTCTGAGTACCATAGCAGCCCTATACGACCCACTTCAGTTCCTAGCACCCTTCACAGTTAAGGCGAAGATCCTCATGCAAGAGATTTGGATGGCCGGTATTGACTGGGATGACATTCTGCCAGATGATTTAAAGACAAAGTGGGAGAAGTGGGTATCGGGGCTTCCAGAGCTGTCACGGCTTGCCATTCCTCGTAGTTTATGCCTACCTTACCCAGAGAAAGTTGACTTGCACATCTCAGATGCCTCCAAAGATGCGTACGTGTCTGTTGCCTATTTGGTGTGCCAGTACTCAGACAATGCTCTGTCATCATGCCTTGTTGCGTCAAAGTGCCGAGTGGTTCCAGTTAAAGCGATGACGATTCCCCGACTAGAGTTGATGGGAGCAGTCCTTTCAAGTTGTTTAGCTCACAACATTCTCAAAGTAGTAACTGTGGACAGAGTGGTCTTCTGGACTGATTCAGAAAATGTCTGGCAATGGGTGTGTAATCAAAGCCGCGAATTTAAGCCATTTGTGGCTGACCGAATTGGAGAAATCCAGCATATGACAAATCCTGAACAGTGGCGACACATACCAGGTCCAATGAACCCGGCAGACTTACCCACGAGAGGCCTATCTGCTGCAGACGTATCTCAAAGCAAGCCTTGGATGGTAAGAGCTG
The DNA here is from genome assembly GCA_016490735.1 of Pachyseris speciosa. Classification (NCBI taxonomy): domain Eukaryota; kingdom Metazoa; phylum Cnidaria; class Anthozoa; order Scleractinia; family Pachyseridae; genus Pachyseris; species Pachyseris speciosa. The sequence continues at coordinate 1,704,887 of JAEMWC010000026.1, forward strand.
AGATTTGCCCCAATGGTTATAAAATCCTAGATCACGCGAGATCAGATCGCCGTGGGGGGGGGGGGGGGGAACTGGGATCATCTATCATGAGTCGCTGGATGTCAAAAAGATCGAGGCTGGTGTAAGCGTGCGATATTCGTATGAATTTTCAGAGTGGATTGTTAAATCTACTGTGCATAGCATTCGTATCGCAATTATCTACAGGCCACCCTACTCTGAGCGCCATCCTGTCAATACAAATGTATTCCCCACTGAATTCCCAGATTATCTTGAATCATTGCTGCTTTGCAAGGAACGATTATTAATAACTGGTGATTTTAATATCCACGTGGATGATTTTGTCAACCCAGATACTCAGAAATTCCTTGACCTCTTAGACTCTTTTGGTCTCCAACATGTTAAGCAACCAACACACTGTGATGGCCACATGCTTAACCTATCTATTACACGTACGTCGGAATCTCTTGTTGAAGATGAGCCAAGGGTTGACCTATTTATATCTGACCACGCAGCCGTGTTCATCAGGCTAGGACTGTCTCAACCAGGTCTCTCCGTGAAAACCACCACCTAGGCTAGACGGGACTTCTACTCTGAGTTTATGGTTGAAAACGGTGCTGATCAAAGAAAGTTGTTTAACGCTGCAAAAAAGCTTCTGGGCATAAAGGATGAACCCTTGTTTGCTGAACACCTTGACAAGATCATAATCGCGAACGATATCGGCAGGTTTTTTGTTAGTAAGGTGGAAAACATTCGCAATGAAATTGATGCTACACCTATCAGTCAATCTGATCGCGATCTCGTACCTCCTGAAAAACCTGTGGTTGACCCAAATGTAATACTGCGCTCCTTCCGGAATCTGAGTGAACAAGACATCTACGATCTTATTCAGAAATCAGCTAAAAAGTCATGCGTGCTTGATCCTTTGCCAATCACCTTGTTGTGCGACTTGCTTGATGTTCTACTCCCTGTCATCACAAAGTTAGTCAATACGTCACTAACTACTGCGCACTTTCCCACTGAATGGAAGCAAGCGATTGTCAACCCGGTTCTGAAAAAAGGTGCTAAGGACGTGACCCATAAAAACTTACGACCTATTAGCAACCTTCAGTTTGTTTCAGAAATTACCAAGAGGGCTGTCTTCAACCAATTGTATAGCCACATGACTAACAACGATCTGTTTCCTGAGCTCCAGTCTGCCTATAGAAAAGGCACAGCAAGGAAACAGCCCTACTGAGAGTCGTAAATGATATTCTGTCGAACATGAATAAGCAACACGGGTCAATTCTTGTGTTGCTCGATTTGAGTGCGGCATTTGACACTGTCGACCATGCCATACTGTTACGCCCCCTGGAGACCTCTTTTGGCATCACGGACACTGCTCTCGCATGGTTCTCATCGTATCTATCTGGACATAGCCAGCGCGTGTCTGTTAATGGAGAGAAATCTCATCATTATCCCTTGCCATTTGGTGTTCCCCAGGGTTCTTGTCTCGGACCCCTACTCTTCAGTGCCTATGCCAGCAAGCTGTTCAAGGTCATCAAGCTGTATCTGCCCAACGCACACGCATTCGCTGACGATACTCAGCTTTATCTTTCCTTCAACCCAGACAACTCCGTTAGTGAAGCAGAGGCAGTACATGCTGTGGAACAGTGTACTCGCGCCATAAGGGCGTGGATGCAAGCTGACAAACTGAAACTTAATGAGAACAAAACTGAGGTCATGTTAATCAGAACCCGCCAACAACTTTGCAAAGTCAACCTAGATACTCTAACTGTTGGTGATACTAGTGTTGCTATTGTAAACAAGGCACGAAATCTCGGAGTTTGGTTTGACTCGCAGCTGAAATTTAACCTTCACATTACGAAAACATGTACTCTATCCTTTTGTTCACTATTCAAAATTAGATGCATTGGAAAGTATCTTTCGTACTAGAGTGCAAATACATTAATCTTAGCACTAGTAATTGGACGCTAGACTACTGTAACAGTCTGCTGTACGGCTTACCAGCCAGTTGTATTAATAAGTTGCAATGGGTTCAAAACGCTGCTGCAAGGCTCATCTCCAATACCACGCGTTTTGATCACATTTCTCCTGTCATAAAAGACTTGCATTGGCTACCAGTTAAATATCGTATAATGTTTAAAGTGGTTGTATACACATTCAAAGCTTTACATGGTAGTGCTCCCACATATATTCATCAATTAATCAGACTTAAGCCACAGTCAAACCTGCGATCAAATACAAAACACTTACTACTCGATCTGCCCAACAAGACCAAGAAGACAACGGGAGACAGGGCGTTCTTTGCAGCCACGCCGACCCTGTGGAACGCCCTCCCAGATGAGTTGAGAGCTTTGGACAGTCTCAAAACTCGTTATTTTAAATTAGCTTTTAGCTTATAACATAATATTTTTAACATAGATTTTTGCATGCATATGTACATAATATTTTTATCTAGTATCTTTTTATTAACTATTTAGGAAAGAGGTAATTTTTATTATTTTTATCATTCACTTCATTGTAATGTAAAGTGCATTAGATCATATATCCATGTATTTTGCGCTATATAAATAATAAAGTTATTATTATTATTATTATCTTATAAGGCCCAGCGTTCCTCAAACATTACGAATCAACCTGGCCAGCAGCACAGCCCTTAGCAGAGACGAGAAAGGACAATGATGGTGAAAGACGAGCGACGAGCAGGACACATGACTAATAACCTTGCAAATACAGTCATTGACCCAAGCCACTTCTCAAGCCTTAGTCATCTCGTTCGCGTCACAGGTTGGATACAGCGTTTCATTGCCAACTGCAAAGCTCCGAAAGAGACAAGAAAGAAGGACTGAGTGCTCACGTCAACTGAAAGATCTTCAGCTGGAACATTTTGGGTCAAGCAAGCTCAAGCTGAAGCCTTCCCCAATGAAGAAAGAGAAGAATCACTGTCCCGACTCAACCCTAAGAACAATGGTGACGGTTTACTTCGAGTTGATGGCCGTCTGCACTATGCGAATGACCTACATTACAATACACGACACCCAATTCTTCTTCCAAAGAAACATCCTGTGACACGGCTCATTGTCATCGACATACACGAAAGATTAGGCCATGGTACTGGAGTAGAGCATGTTCTGACAGAATTACAGAACCGTTTCTGGATCGTTAAAGGAAGACACGTGGTGAAAAACCTTATCGAGGCTTGTCCAGAATGTTGATGCCGTTTCTATGTAAAACGAGGCAATCAGATGATGGCCCCCCTTCCCAGGTCCAGGTTGCAACCGTCTCTCAGAGCCTTTGAAAGATTTGGAGTTGATTTCGGTGGTCCATACTTCACAAAGCAAGGTTGCGGCAAGACCAAAGCAAAGCGCTACTTGTCTCTTCACGTGCTTAGCAACACGTGCAGTGCATTTGGAGATGGCATACTCATTGGACACCAGCTTGTTTAGTAATGCGTTTACTCGGATGACTTCACAGAGGGAGATACCCACCTACATTATCTGACAATGGGAGTAACTTTGTGGGAGCAGAGCGTGGATTGCAAGAGTTGGTCAAGGCTCTCGACCATGACCGTCTTACAAATGACCCCAACAAGTATCACCAAATTGACTGGAAGTTTAATCCTCTGTCAACCCCTCATTTTGGCAGTGTCTTTGAAGCGATGATTCGGAGTGCAAAGAAAGTGATTAAAGCAATTCCTGGTGATGCGATTCTTTCTGATGAGGAGCTGCACACAGCCATTTGTAGAGCAGAACGCCTGCTGAATTCCAGACCCATAACCTACATAAGCTCAGACTCTGACGACCTTTCTCCACTGACTCCACGTCACTTTCTCATCGGAGAGATTGAAGGCTCATTTGCTCCTGAAGCAGTGGACAAGGAAGAAGTCCTTAACCCCAGGAAGAAGATGGCATCACGTACAGCAGCTCCTAGGGCAGTTTTGGAATTGGTGGCAAAGGGAGTTCCTTCCAAGCCTTAACGTCAGGAAGAAATGGTTTCACCCCAGGCACAATCTGAAGGAAGGTGATGTGGTATTAATAGCAGAATCCATCGTAGCCCGTGGAGAGTGGCCCCTCGGACGTGTGATGGAAGTGTATCCTGGAGAAGATGGACTAGTGAGGGTGGTAAGGGTAAAGTCCAAAAACAGGGAGTACCTGCGTCGCGTCCATTGTTTGTGTCCCCTTGAGTAAGTGGAGGAGAGCTCTGAGCAGTGATGTCTACGGACTGAAGGAAAGTAATGCCAGTAAGTGCAAGTACTCAAAGACGAGATTGAACTGTGTTTAAGACAGTGACAGTTTCACTTATTCCTTTTTATTGTTTTTTCCTAGTCTTTAGATTTTCCCTTTTGTAAAAGTTAACGAATGCTTCTGCATTCGAGAGCATTGACCCAGACCCATTTACCAAAGAAAGCTGCAAACCTGCTGCTTGTTCCTGTAGGAAAACAAAAACCCATGAAGGACCGTTTCAAACATGTTTTTTTTTTTTGTCCTAATTTATTGACCAGGAAATTGTGAAGACTCACACTGCATGTTTTGGAACGAATATTTGTTTTTTGGCGTTATGTTTGTCAATGTTTAACCAGTTTCGTGACATAATAATGTGATATCAATTTATGGGAATGCCCCTTATTTTTGACCTAGACTTGCAGTCAACCATTTTGTCAGATTGTGTAATCGCCGTGTGAGTGGATAAAATAGTGGAATCTTCGACTCGATGTTGTTCGTATTGAGATTTTGACCGTTCCAATTCATGTGGGAACATTGCACATTTGAGGCTGAGACCAGGCAGAGGACTGTAATGTCAATGACGTTGCGAAGCTTGTTGACTGCCATGGTTATGAAATCATGGAAAACGAGGTCCCAATGGGTAAGTCACAAGTGAGATTACTATGAAACCAGTCTACAATGCACAGACGTACATTGGTAACGAAAAGTTTATAAATGTTCTAAATACTGTCGTTTTCATCTAAGCGTGGACACGTGACAGAAAACATGTTCTGATTGGGTGCAAACATGACATGGTTTGGTAGCCAAACCTGTTAAAGTATGCTTCCACTTTTCGTGAATGTGGGTTCTCATCAAGAGTAACGATGAAGGATTGGCACAAACAGGATTTCCAAAACTTAGAAGTAGCAGTTCCAGAAGGACACCGACGGCTTATCCTAAACATGGTAACTAAAATACGTACTCTTGAACTGAAGTCGGGAGATAATCAATCTTCTTTCATACCGATAGTAGGAAAGGTTGATGAAAATGGTTTTACAACAGCACCGTAAAATGCAAGTAATGGAGCGTGACATGTTAAGCCTTTCGTTTTACGGTCACGTTAGTTTGTTAACATTGCATAACGCAAATGAGACGTGAATGTACCTTCATACTTTGGCTTTCGAGACATGAATGTACATTCATACTTTGGTAAATACAATGGCATTTCTAAATCTCTGTTGCAATACTGTCTGCTACATATATATCATTTTGTTTTGTATGGCTAAAAGTAACAACTAGCTCTATTCATGTCTCACAAAGCACTGAACAAGCTTATTGTATTCGATGATACATTAATCGCCATTGGTTTAGTTCTAGACATCTGTCTATGTATAAAGTCCTGGCACAGTCCAAAGTCCAATTCTCTTAGCTCTTTTGCTACTGTAAGGAGTACCTTTGATTTCAATGGCTCGTCCACGTGGCTGTTAAAAAGGTGCAAGCCTTCACCAACGCCTTGAGGAGAATGTTGCCTCTCTATTGACAGAAGTTCTTTGCCTTTGTCTTCACCCCACCAATGTACCCGTAACGGGCAGCAAAGCTGAGATGATTTCCCATTTAAAGGCAGCCATCACCCGGACGTGTACAAAAACGTACTGCAAGGAGTGTGGGAAAAACTGCAGATTGTACACGTCCCACTGATCCCATGAATGCTGATAGGGTTCTCGACTATGCCTGTGACAAATCTTTGTCAGAAGGTTCTGTCGACGGCTTTGAGGAGGAAGACGTTGACCTGGCTTCTTTGGGTTATCAGCTCCACAGAGCACCCTGCCTGCCTCACAGCCTGGCCTGTTTACAGATGCCCAAGTGGCTGCCATACATGACACTTCGCCTGCCCTTGAAGCAAGTGCTAAACAGCTGCTCATGTTTGTCCATCGAGCCATACTTGAGTACTCCTCCATCCATCACAGCGACTCCTGCACCACAGACACAAGGTGCAGCTACTCCTTTGGGTCTCCATCATCCCCTGGACAGGAATCTGGAGGACAAAATTTTGTATGGTGAGTACATTGACGTTACCTTGTTGCTCCCCCATTCCCTAAGTCGGCCTCAGGTTCCCGAATTCCAGCTCCGTGTAGATGACAAGATCCTAGGCTCCACCTCCCCTCTATCCATGGTGTGCAAACAAAGCCGGTTATTGACAGCTTTCACAAATGATTGGACGAAAATACAGCTTACACGTTGGTTCTCGTCACCTTGTATCCCTGGCGTTCCCTTGAGCTCTTAAAATATCAGCAGATCATAAGTAGAGCAGCCACCAAATTCAAGGGCTTAGTATAAATTGTGTACGATGAACAGTTCCTCAGACTACCGTCGAGAAATGGACCTGTCTGCTTCCGATTGAACTGGACTTTGGGTGTACTGCAAGTGTCTGCCTGTTCCCACACGTCTGCCGCTGCTGCTGGTCCACTACCCACTCCATCCTCAACTGCCCAAGCAGCATCACTAGGAGCCCTCAACGATACTATAAGTTCATCAGCTCCAGCAACTGCAGCAAGAAATAAAGTAGAGCTTCTTGCCAAGAACTACTCACCTCATGTAACTACCCCTATTAATGTAGATGTTTTAGAAAGGGAACTTAATGGACACCCCGATTGCAATTTCGTTAATAGTCTGCTTGGCTACATTGGTCCCCACAAACCCACGGTGTCTCGTAACCTCATTTCCCCTAATCAGCATCCCCGATGTCATCACGTCAAACCTTTGTAAGGAATTTTTTCCACCCTTTTATTTCCATATTACTCAGGTACAAAGTACAGCGCTTGTATTACACGTGTCAATAACACAGTTACTTTAGCTACAAACAATAATAGTATAATTAATTAAACTATGTTGTAACAGATGATAAGGTGCTATTAATAAATAATTTCCATCTAGCCTGAAATTTCTTTTGTGTGTTGTTTCTCAAGGCTATGTATTTTTCGGTCATATATTTCATATTAATCATTTCTTTAAAAACACTAAAATTTGGGCTGGCACTTCGTTTACAACTAGTCAGGATTTGCCATTTTGCAATAATCAAAAAGTAATTTAATAAGTCACACTCTTCGTCCAATTTACCTATCAAAACGTCCTGCAAAGTAATTTCAACTTGCTTACCAGAAAGTTCAAACCAAAAATGTTTAAAACTTTTCCAAAACTGGTTAGTATGAGGACATTCATAGAACAGGTGATGACCAGCTTCCCGTTGAGACCCTTGCCTTATCCGAAACAAGCAATTCATAAGTGTTTTTCCACACAGTGAAATTCCAAAGAGCTTTCTCGTTCACTCAGTCACATCCAAATTTTTCAGGAGGGCAGGAATAGCAGAACGAACCCCTGACTAGACTAAAAAATTTGTATGCTTCAAACCTTTACCTTTAACACTATTGTAAGATTCTATATTATTTGCAAGGAAATTAGTTTGGGTAGTGTAGCGGGACCCTTTAGTTCCTCTCCCCTCCCCAATCTACAGTGTCACACTGTGGTGTGGTACCTAAGAAACATTCCTCGCAATGGCGCACAATTTACCATTTGTCGTACCCAGAGGGGGATAGTATTAATGACTACATCCCCAGGGGACCTTACACTCTCCAGTATGTTAGGATAGACAATGACATTCGTATCCTGAAGTCCCTACATGTAGGTCTGGGTTCGTTTATGGCCAAGACTTATGTTAAATCGGCCTTTCACCTTATCCCCGTTCACCCTATGTTACATAGGTTCGAAACGCTATAGAATGACTGAAAATAGTGATTTCATTACATCACGTGACCCATCATAGCTGATCACCTATTGCATTTTTGTGTTTTTATTGTTGGATGAGAAACGTTAGTAAGTTGAAAACTGTATTAAAGGAAAGTGTCCATAGAGCGTCTTTTTTTCTGCTTTAAAAATCGATTTTATTGGAAAGTCACGTGACTCTTCATAACTGATCACGTGACGCATTTTATCTCCTACACTACTGTCTATCAAGTTCTAAACGTCAAGTAGCAAAGATTCAGCTTTTTCCCCATCGTATTGTACACTTTTTATTGGGTTTTATAAATGTTACAGTTCAGCCTCGTTTTCATTCTGCAGGAGCGAGGGCCTAGACAAAAAACCCGCTTAATGACAGATATCATAACATTTGGAGTGGGCAACAGCACAATTCTTAATCAGGATGGCAAGACGAAGATTTTAAGCCATGTTTCCAGCTTCTACTCAAAATGTTTAGCGAAAATGAAAAATGAGTGCCCTGTGTGACAGTGCTTCCTGACTATCTGGCACAATTGGCTTTGGGGGTTATTTCCGTGGGCAATTGTTCCAGGGTAGATGGCCCACCCCACACGCAGTTACATAGGGAGCGGGGTATACCGTATTTACTCGTGTATAAGTCGACCTTCTATGACCAAGCATTGAATGGCAGGAACTTTTTCCCATAGTGGTGGCATGTGCTATCTGGTTTCCACACTTTTCTGGGAAACCCGTTCAATTTTGGTGTGATAACGAATCTGTAGTGGCTATCATAAAATCAGGCCATTCAAAGGCTCCACATAATCATGGATCTTCTGAGGTTCCTTGTTCTTATATCTATGAAACAGATACACATACTGATCTGAGAATGCTGGATTTGTGTCCATTGTATCTTGGTTTATCAAGGTACACTGTACGTGTAATGTAATGTAATGTAATGTAACGTGTATTTATATACCGCTCATATCATAATCTCATGGCGGTTTACAACGCTGGCCGGGGGACTTTACCAGACTGCTTATAACGCAGTTTACAATTAATGAAGTTGAGTTATGAGTGCCCCCGTAATATCAATATCAAATTAAGACAGACACTAGGGGTGGTCACAGCCAGAGTTTTGTTACGTCCCTAGTGGTTTTTTTACGTCCCACAGAATCAGAGAATTATGAAGAGTTGTGAGAAGAGTTGAGTATACTTAGCAGTGACTTTTACTTTATTTTACAGGCAGCATTGACGAAGGTGAAGCATTAAAACAGCTTTTGTTTGCTCAGGATGTTTTCTTCAAAGACAGTTTTATATCATCTTTGATGCTTCTTGGTTGTGTTGCTCTTGCAACACACTATGAGCATGCTATGGATGTAAAAAAGAAAGTACCCATTGCAATGGCTTTGGAAAACCCAAACATCGCAAAGTCAACTCGCTCGAATGTGCACTCTTGGTGTTAGGAAGAGGGGAGATACCTCTTGGAGGTGAGTGACAATAAAAGATGTAGTTTGTATTAATCGATGTGCCTTCTGATTCAACCTACTGTATATTGGTATTCAGCATTCAAAATAATTATCGGAGAATTGATGGTCATGCTGGCTGGTCATGTCTTGTTTCTGAGTGGTCAAAATGTATGACATTACTTAATCAACAATATCACTTCACATATTTCAATGATCATTGTGATGGCCTTCGAGAGTTCAAAAACTGATCAACTTCAATCATGAAACTTGCGGAGAGGGCAACCAGAAAAACATTAAAAACCCAACGACTACACTACAGTATTGTAATTATTAGAATTGGTCATAGCAACATAACAGCACTCTTTACCACTGGATGAAATAATGGATTTGATTATTTTTGGCGGCAAGACAAATGTGAGACAAATCTAATATTATATTTGTCCGGGAAGCAAAGACAACAAATGTGGGACAAATATGGTATCACATTTATCCATGACAAATGTGTAACAAATACAGTGTAAACCTGATGTCAAATTGGCACTCAGATAAATACATTGTAAATCAGGATAAATGTGAAGAAGAAAACACCGGTTATATTTTATATGTTGACAGTAATTTTACAATGTACATTTTTCTGCCCATAGATTAATTATTTGGTGCTGTTCTAAGCAAGTCATTTCAAGCAAATGTTTGAGGTTTTAGAGTCCAAACTAAATATATATGGGTACCTTTTACATGACAACTGCCTGGTATACAGTAGTCTCTTCAATTAACAGAAAGGTCCATGAAAGCTTAAGAGTCATGCATGATCCATAGAAACAAGAAAGAATTAACTTTAAATTCTCCTTCAGTAGTTTTATTCTTTGAACTTAAAAATCATCAACATGCATTATAACAATTATTCTGTACATTACTCTCCCTCTCTCTAAATATATATATATTGACAATAAACTGTTATCACCCTCAGAACTAAACCTAGTTGTCTGCTTACATTTCCACCAGCTTTACGCTAGCAATACAAGAAAACCTATTATGAAACTATGAGAAGACAAAGTCTAATTAAGTCTGATGCACTTTATCATACCACACCACTGTTTTTGTGCCACACTGAGACTTATTAGATTATGAGCTCGAGATTTCTATCGTGTGATGGCTGATGAGAGAGCAGCCGGAATCAGCTATCACGCATAAAAATCAAGAGCGAATAATCTAATTGTTTTAGTATAAATCTACTAGTTGTTTAAAAATAAACAAGTAAATTATCTAAATCCCCCTAGCAGACACTTCAGAAATGCGAAGAAACGGCTGCCATTTGTTGACAACCGCTACTCACCATCACAGAATAGATAGCGAGTAGCGTAGCCAATCAGAGAATGGCATTCATGATAGAACGCTAGTAGATTTTTGCTAACATCCATTCGTATAAATCTACTAGCATTCTATCATGAATGCCATTCTCTGATTGGCTACTCGCTATCTATTCTGTGATAGATAGTGAGTAGCGGTTGTAAACAAAATGACGCCCACTTCTTTGCATTTTCGAAGTGTCTGCGACGAGAATTTGGATAATTTACTTGTTTAGTTTTGAATGACTAGTAGATTTATACTAAAACAATTAGATTATTCGCTCTCGATTTCTATGTGTGATAGCTGATTCGGGCTGCGCCCTCATCAGCTATCATGCGATAGAAATCTTGAGCTCATAATCTAATCGTTAAATAGAAAACTGATGTAAGGCCACATAAGTTGACAGGAATCAGTATGGAAAAAGCCATCTGGCCCTGAACAGTTCAGTTCAGGCCACTCTATTCGCCATAAGAAATTGTCTAATCAAATCAAGGTCATGAGAAGTGATATGATAAAATACATGTACTTGTTGACTGAGTTAGGTCAGGCCAGATGGGAAAATATTTCGCTATCGTGCTGTGCTTGGTCCATACATCCTGACTTGAAGTCAAACTTTTCCCCTCTTCAATTACGTTGGAGTAATTTAAACTACAATTATGTAACCATATTCAATTGAAAAAGCACTGCAAATCCACTATTCCACAAATTTGTTGAGGCAGCTAATAAATGAATGACAGAAACATTCCTGAAATGTTAATTGAATTACAACAAATACAAGTAAGGTTCAAGTTCTCACCATTCTGCAACTAACAGAATACAGTAGCATTGTACAGTACTTTGAATTAAGCTTTCCTCAAATGCCAGTCACGTTGCAATGAACATTCTGGAAATAATTTCAGCTTTAATGGTTTAAGTGAAGAGCAACACCCTACTAAAAAGCCAATTTTCATCACAAGTAAATTTTTCTTTCAAGTGGCAAAACAAAGAGGACTTTTTCTCTTCGCCATGTTTGGACAGTTCCAACAAATTTACATTGAATTCTCTGGACGGGAACAAACGATGCTGGTCCTAATGGTTCAAATAGGTCCTTACACCAAATTTCTGTAATTCCACTGTCATGTTTATGTCTGTCTGGGTGTTTCTGAAACCAAGAAACAGCAGCCATGACAAGGGTTTTCCATTCTCCACTGATACAAATATTTTGCATCAGGTAGTGTCGCACAACTGCAGGCCTTGCATCAGATGTATCAGGATTGATTTGGCCACCATCTCCAACCCACTTTGCGATAACATAAGAAGAACGCTCACTTCTTGAGTCAAGGGAGCCGTAATGTTCACCACAGAATTCCACACTGGCATAACGGTCAAATATAACAGTTCCATTTCTGATGTCCACTCCTTCAAGGAAGGTTGAATAAGACTCCATAAGAAACTTAAGTTCATCATCATCCAGGTAATCCACTTTGTGTGGAGAGATACAAGTACATGCCTCATTATCAAACCAAAGATTTGATTTGGTAACAGTCCCATCTGAGAGAGACAAGAGATCTACAGTAGAACTGATGTCCTGGAGCGGATCCATGCTTGTGTTCTTCATCTGGTTGAATACAGGATCAAAGTGTTCACGAAATAGACTTGGGAATGGAAGATCTCTAATGTCTTGATCTCGAAGAAACTTCCGCATTAACTGCATTTCTACAGCTCTTTGATTTGTCTTGAAGTCTCCAAGAATGCCATTAAAACGTTCAAATGAAAATAGCCAGAAGTTATGAACAGGTCCATAATCTAATATACAATTGATGAGGTGTGAATGTAAGTGCATGTTTGGAGTTACTTGCAGTTGTCCATACATTGACTCGAATTTCCTGCAGAATTGCATTAGTGAAGAATGTGCCTCAGCAAGAGAGCGAATTGTGATAACAGGAGCTGTTAATATTCGGCAAGCTTTCACAAACAAGAGCCATAGTCTGTAATCTTCTCTTGGCAAATAATTTTTAAGAGCAAATTCTGAATAGACAACAGTCCACAGCTTCCACTGATCTGATGTGAAACTTCCAAAACTTGATGCTATCTTGTTTGGGATCCTTCCTATGTTGCATGGCACTTTCATGTTGTCAATTAATTCCTGGATAGATTTTAAGTCTGTCTGCTTCAAAACTTTGTTTGGAAGCCAAACATTTTTCATCATATGCTTAGCAGTTCCCAGAAATAAATTGTGCATAGGATCAATGATAGTGAATCTAATACAATCAAAGTATTCAAGCTGCATAAGTTCTGAGTAGCGAGTACCATATTTGCTTTGCTTGTCATTACGTCCCTGAAATGTGTTCTCCAGAAGGATTTCTTGGGCTTCAGAACGATGCTCTTCATTTGTTCGGTGGAGGCAATTTTCAAATCCTCCAAAGTTCATTTTATCCCCAAAATGTTTCCCAGGGATAAACTCCTTCTTACATTTTGAACACCCTCGTTTGGCACCATGTCCCAAAAACCCGCATAACTTTCTCGCTGCTGGTACGTCACAAGCCACCAATAACAATGCTGCAAAAAATTTCTGAGGTACTTTGGGTGAACCCGAATGACATACTTCAATTCCATCTTCCCAGAGCTCTTTCAGTTCTGCAACCACCGGAATCAGAAATGGGTTGAGACTTGAAGGTTCACCTGGACCTGGCAGAATTCCTACCACTATGACATTTTCTCGTTTAAACCTCTCAGCACGAGGTAAGTTCATCAAAGCAAGGTAAATGACCCCTACACTGTATGGTGAATGTTTAAATGGCTGAAACCAATCAACGTTCATCATAAAGGCTAAGTTGCGTGGATGGCTCATAAACCGTGAACCATCTGGACCCTTGAAATCTCTCCAGACAGTACCATGGATCACATCACTCAATAAACCTGGTATGCTGGTCCTTTCTCTTCCCCTCCACAGTTCACATCTTGATGTAAACCCAGGACGTTGGAGGAAAAGCTTGAGTGTTTCAATGATACTGCTGTAGCAGTAAACCTTTTTGGGGTAAAGTTTAGTTTTTCCATCTTGAAGTTTAACTTCTTTCAAGAGAACTTCATTGCATGGTTTGCGATGTGCTCTGTTTCTGTGGTTTGGGAACTCAACATATGAGCATTTCTTTGACAATCTCCTGCTGCCTACTGTCTCAAAAGCAGAGTCATAATTGTAGAGTGAATTGCACTTTGGGCAGACCACAAACTTCTGGAAACAGTCTTTATGGAAACCAAAATGCTTCTTCAACAAGTATAGACTTGATGGAAATGATGCCATGAATAAAGACATCCATGGAATATGCTGTGATAGAACAGTAAAGAAAGCATGGAGAAACTGAAGCATGAGTTCAATTCCACGGTCAGCAATATTACAGTAGGTCCACAAGTAACAAATAAATATCAGCACCCAGTTGATCAGAGTAGTCCTGTTATAAGAATCACCACCTGCTTCAACAGCACCAGGAAAATTTGTCTCATCAAGGTCCTCCATAACATTTTCCTCTACTAAATCATCCCATAACTCTTCATTTGTACTATGCATTTGTTCGCAAAATAAAGTCTCATTTAGATCTTCTGGCTCAGCAATGGACTCGCGAATAAATGCCTCATCAAACAGGCTCCTATCTTCTTCATCTAGGTTTGCAAAGCAAGACTGAGTTGTCTCTGGATCCCCACTAGTCTCAGCTACAATTGAATAGGTAGAGGACAGAATCATAATTAATTCAATACAACAAGTTCCACATTTGAAATTTTACACAGTAATTGGTTAGAATGACTATGGACCCAACTTTTCAACACAGTCACCCTCAATAAAACATATCAAATGCCCAACCCTCACAACAAACAATAAAAAAGGCTGTAGAAATACAACAATGATGCCAGGGTGGATGAGCCTAGCTCTGTAACAATGGTCATCCCTGTGCCTGGAATATATACAGTATCTAAACTGTATAAGACAATTTTTTTTATTGCTTGATCCAAACTTTATGGTGTTGCAGAATGGGACTCTTGCATGTAGGCTTATTTTCTCTGTTTTTCCCTTTTCAAAGAGCACATAAGCTGGCCAAACAGACTTTTTGTATGCTATTTGGTTCCATTAGTGTGATGTTGTGATGTTGTCAGTACTGAAACAATTATAAAAAACCTACAGAATGACATTTGAGATAAAAAATTTCAACTATGTGGCTTGCTATGGTAATTAATGTAACATACTCAAGATGAAACACTACAAACAGTAGCCTCCTTAATGCAGCCATTGTTTGTGCCGGTCCATTAGTTCGTGAGCTAAGGAGCCTGGACCGCAAGGCAGACAGGGCTAGGAGTGATCGAGGGAAAAGGATGATGGTGAAGAGGGAGGAAGGGAGTGTTATTCCAGAAAGCCTCCATTCCTATCCAAAGGGAGCCCCCATCTGGGCCCTTTGTGCAGCACTGCAGAGAAGATAATCAATTTTTTTTGTGGATGCACAAATGTACTGTGAGTTGCATCTAAGTACCAAAACTTCGCACATGTGTTTTAAGGTTGTACATGGCATGTTTTGTCTTAAAGAATTTGGTTGAAGGGGCTAGGTCATGACTCACTGGGAACCAAAACCTTTGAAAAAGAGTGGGGCACCTTTTTTTAAAATTGTCTGCCATTACCGTCGACTCGAACTCAATCTGTTTAATCCTGAGCTATCACGACACCAAACATATCTGGTGTTTTTAGTAATTTCAAGTACAATTATATTACTGGCACTAAACTTTATTTTGCCGGGGTAATTTTCACCGATTGGTGCAATTTTCAGTTTTAATTTCGATGTGATCCACTAGGACAAAGGGCTGAGCCTGTCTGATTCTCTTCCCAGACAAGCTTCTCCTTCAGATGAGAGTCTCAATTCAAGCAAGTAAGATTTGTCCAAGATTGAATGTGGAACACACTGAAAAGCAACCAAATGAAAATTGTTGGCCTACGTGCAATGTGACATGCAGGAAATAATAGAGAACAATACAAAATTGGGATGCATAATGAAAGATAAAACAGACTCAGTGCACAGACTCACAGCATGACCTAGCTCCTTTAACAAACATGTTTTCAACATTTCAATGTGTAAAAACTATATTACATCATAGGCAGAGTTTTAATGGTCAGGTGCATGGGATAGAGCAGTTGCTAGTCCCATTCAGAATTACTGAACTCCCAAAAACTGAAAGCTTAGTTTGAATTGCATTTTTTTTTTCTCAAAAAAGTGATTTGATCAACAACCTCAAGTCCATGAAGAATGTTTGTTGATCTATTTGCATTGACTCATGACATGAACAGGGCTGTCATTATAATGTTTTCAGAAGATGGTCTCTAAGAGAGAGAAGCCAGTCTAAAATCAAGCAATTCATCCTATAGCTGTTATGTTTTACTCATTTTCAGACTAAGAGTAGCCGGCCGATTTGTTTTTTACTATAGTAGCCGGCTATAAAAGCCGGTTGCCAGCTTCTAATGACAGCCCTGATGAAAGGATCCAAATAACATTGTTTCTCATTAGTGATTTCTAAAAGACTGGTTGTGATGAGCTTGTACAAAAAGCCCTTTATTCTTTAAAGAAATGATGTTCCATACCTATAGCTATACGTAGCTAGTTGGTATAAACTACAGATGATGGGAGGGTGTATCACAAATTCGTTGTTTGTCTGGTTGTATATCTGCAGACATGATTCATAAAAAGGTTAAAATCCATGATGTGGAAATTTTTAGCTAAAAAAATGCACTGAGTAGTTTTCTAAATAAATGTAACTGCATTTGAAGTCATTTTTTACTTGTACATGTAAATAGTCTTTCCCTTTATAAGCAAATTTTTAGGTTTTTGTATATGGATATGAGTGTATATAAAAGGTAGGCTGCGCTGTATACAGCCTATAACAAATGGTTTTGTTTGTACAGAAAATGCAGAGTTGATTGTTATCGTTAAATAAAATAGTTGATCAAAAGTTCATTGATGTGCAGTGGATTGAATCTCTATAAGGGACTGCTATGGAAGGCATGCATGCTACAATGAGTGGGGTGGGGGGGGATATACAGTGAGATTCCCAGAACTTTTATTTTCCTCGAAAATTTGGGGTATTTGCTTCAGAATTCATGTAACACAGGTTTTCCCCTCTCCTCAAAAACCAACATTTCTCCCACACGACCCCACAAGCTTGCAGCTTTAAATCTTAACCGTGTATAAATGAGATTTCTTTACCTTTAATTTTACCTTCAAAATCGAAACAAATCTTTTGCCACAGGCGTTGAAGGGCTAGAGGATATTGAAAATCCCCGATAAAGATAATATTTATACTGCATTTGTCATTACAAATGTTACCTTTGAACGAATTTGTCTGGATTTAAGCAGGACAAAACACGATATTTAACTCACATTTACACCGCATTTGTATACATTTGTCCACGAAAGCAAATGCATAATTATCCTATTTATCCTCAAGACAAATGTCATATTTGTCTCCTAGTTAAATACAGACAAATGTGACAAATATCACATTTGAACCACATTTAGATCACATTTGTTTCCAATCAAATCTATTTTTTCACCCAGTGTACACTGAGTGCAAATGACATGCTAAACATGTCTCGCCAAATCTTACTGTTTGACACTGTCACTTCTTAGAACGATTTCAAGAAAAGGGGCTAAGGCAAGTTTTTAATGACAGTAAGAACTCATGCTGAATTTTAAGTAAATTAAGGTTGCCAACCTTAGATAATTGTATAAATAAAGGGGATTAGTTTCTAAAGAAACTGTGGTGCTGCATCGGTGGGGGAGTGAAACACGAAAATTTGGTTTATCAACAGAGTTGATAATGTAAATTCACCACCGTACAGGGATTCGATTAGCTGATGTTTCGAGCGTTAGCCCTTCGTCGGGGCAAATCGACGAATTGTGGGTTGTGTATGGTTTATATACAGAAAATGGAGCTATGCTATTGGTAATAACATGGTAACGTGGGGATTGAGAGTGCCAATTTGAAAGATCAGTTTTTCT
The DNA here is from genome assembly GCA_016490735.1 of Pachyseris speciosa. Lineage (NCBI taxonomy): Eukaryota > Metazoa > Cnidaria > Anthozoa > Scleractinia > Pachyseridae > Pachyseris > Pachyseris speciosa. Next base: position 1,722,665 of record JAEMWC010000026.1, read on the forward strand.
CGACATTTTTACGGCTTTCCGTGGTACCTTGATGTAGGGAAAGGTCGGAGATCCACATGTGTTGTTTGGAATGGTTAGGGAGATTAAAATGCCGAACGACAGGTTTGGATGCGTCTTTTGTCATCTTTCTCAACATCACAAAGATGTTCCAAACAACACATGACAATCTCCAGCCTTTCCCTACATCACCCTCAATTCCTCGATTCACTCCGATGAAGGGCTAATGCTCGAAGCGTCAGCCAATCGAATCCCTGTACAGTGGTCAAATTTTAGATAATTGTAGACTTCAAGACATACAAGTAGCCATTCTTATGTTTAAGGTTTCTGTCCTGCATGCCTATCAGATCTTTTTAAACAGGGTACCTGCCTATACAACCTAAGGAATTTTGATTTTGTCATACCCCAATTTAAAATGGTGACTTACAGAAAGCACAGCATCAAGTATCTCGGGCTGCTGCTCAGGCGTAGACTGGGTTCATGTATGCGCCGTAATGGCCGCAGTCACGTTTTTGGTGCTCTTTAATTTTATTTTGTTGAATGGAAGCTTTCAAACGGACATTGAGTACACCTGGCGATGTTTTTCAGGCTTTAATCATCACTTGTGCCGTTTTCAAGATCGTCTTGTGGCATGTCTGTTTAAGTTCATCACTGTAACGGCTATTCAGTGCTCTGGAACGTTGTCTTCTCATCGCCTGCAGTCACTTAGACCGGTTTGCAAATGGTATAAACATGGCTATGTTAGCCTGAGTCTGCCGCTACACAATTTTACCACTGACATAACTATTTAAGGAGACATCTTGCTTAATCCTGGTCCTTGTGGTATTCACTTGAATCAAAATGAACTTCGCCGCCATCTTGATGATCAACATGGTCAACAATGCTCAACAACAATCACCTACTCTAGAAACCAATTATTGAAGATTCGTCGTCTCTCAAGCCGCCTGCATCATCTATCATTGGGTCATTGTTTTCACTTAATATTGGCTGGCTTGAAAACCTAGTGAAAACCCAGATCAAAAACTCCATACAGTTTGTAATATCCACGATCGAAACCAGCTACACTACAGAAGACGCACTTACTACGCAGCTTTTAATTTCAGAACAACTGCCAAGGACATGTGATCTCAAAAGTTAACAGCCTCCGAAGACGTCAACTGGCGCAACCATTTCTGTTCTGTCTTCCGCACGACGGGCAGTAGTTACTATATTGGTTCTTAAATTTATGGACAAGAAGACAATCTTTTCTTGCTTTGTTGCAGACGAAAATCATCAAGCACTAAATAAAACGCTATAAAATGTGCTTTGAGCTCAATGGACGTGACTTTGTTCTCTCATCAACTGCAAATCAAATCCACAACACGCCTAGTTCCCATGAAACCATTCGCAACAAATTGCTGGATCGGGAAAAAAAACTCAACACAACTCAAGGTTTTTATTTTCTTTAAGAGAAAATAGTCTAGGCAAACAACATTTTGTATTGTACTTCACATTGTTTTGACATATGGAAACAGTATAGCTACTTCTAGAAAAGTTTGTTAGTTAGATAATCCGTCTGAGTTACGCTTCTAAACGCTTCTGGGCTAGTAAAGATGATAGATTACTGCTACTCATGACCTGTTCAATCACCATCTTTCACCATATTCTTTGTTATCAGATGATCATATTTCTAGCCGCTGTGACGGCTATGCTTGCGCTGCTCCAAGGAGCAGCAAATCCACCCCCTCCAATACAAGAAACCAGGTAAGCAATTTTTTTAAAAGCATAAATTTATGATTTTGGTTCAGGAGTGTGATCATTGTCTTACAAAATATTTGGATGGCATGTATGTTTACATTCTTCTCTTTGATTTTGCACACAAACAGATTTAGCACAGGCTATGACAGGCCACCGGATTTACAACCTTCTGCCCCATCTAGGGCTAAACAACCCGTAGAGAACCCTTAAGGTTGGGGTTTCTCTACGGGTATTGTAAATACACGTTAAATAAGGTAAGGTTATTATCTCGTATCCAATCAAAAAACTCAAAAAAAAATTTTTTTACCATTTTCTAGACCACCTTACAACTGAAACTGTAATTCTCCTTCATTTACTATCACCAGTCCTCCACTAGTTTACTTTTCTATAACCAGAAAAAGCGAATGAAAAAACGATCTTGACTGAGAATCTGCTTGGCAAAGAATACAAAGTTTCAAACTGTAACAGGGCCTTTAGTAATATAGTCACCTAACCACCCTCTATCCCTAATTTCCATCGACCAACTTAAAGCATTCGATCGAGTTTCCCACTCCTTCCTTATCAAGACCCTCGAACACTTTGGCTTAGGTTACGACCATACGACAGGGAAAACACTGGTTCTCGTCTGCTCAGTTTTGTTTCACCATTTTTTTGTAAAAGTAGGCTACCTTTTGAGCTCCCCACTCACAAGACACAGTATAACGGCGAGGTGCAACCGGAGAAACTCCTTTACACTGAACCGATTGCTTTTACTGTGAAATTAAGCGTGGGTTCTTTCGGCTCACGCTCATGGCCGACCGAAAAAGCTGCACCGTGACATTTAGAGCCCTAACTACCATCGCTCTACATGAAGCCATCACCCGTGAACTCGGTTCAGCTACTTTGATAGTACTTCAACAACTGTCCACAGGTGAATATCTAGCCGAAACAACCACCACCAAAGGCGCAGAAGATTTAATACAATCTAATTTTGACATTGATACGCTACATGTTGCCTGCAAGCCTCCTCGTGGCTATTACACGAATGTTAGCATCATGGGTTTATGGGCCTATATCGCCGACGACGAAGTCATCCAAACACTCCAGCAATATGGCGAAATTAAAGGAGAGGTAATTCGTCTTAAATACAAAGCAGACCACAACCTCGCTGGCCTAGAGAATGGCAACCGTCTCGTACAAATCGTTCTGGTTAAACCGTCCATACCGTACTCAATTAAAATTGGTGATGAATGGTGCCGCATCATCCATACTAACCAACAACCAATCTGCAAAGAGTGTAACCAGCTTGGCCATTCGCGCTGAAACTGCCCCGAAATTACTTGCCGCATCTGTTCAACCAAGGGCCATATGTCTCTTGATTGTAAGCAAAACGAGCAACATATCCCCCCGGCTGATGCCACCGAAACAGACCACCAACCTGAAGCTACACGCGCGGAAACTGACAACCCAACTCCAACACCTCTTGTAGCTCAGCCTACCATATCAGCCTCTACACCTCCAGCAACAACCGCTACTCCGATCAAAACGGATCCAATACGAATACTCATACGAATACCCATACTCAACTTGGCTCAACCTGACCAACTGACGATAATATGGAAATTACAACAGACGTCAAAGGCCACAAATGCCATCAAACCACTGACTCGGACTCTGATACTACAGGCAAACCTCTGCCTCGTCACAGCCGCCTCAACCCTCACCCAAACCTCGCCACAGCGAAACCAAGAGCCGCAACTCCTGGCGACACCGATAACCAACACAAGTGATTTGACATCCCCCCTATTTTTACTTCTTTTTACTTCTACTAACCTCTCGTCATGGCGTCATCAATAAATTAATCTCCTTTTACTTCTACTCTCCGTGATGTGTAGCCTTGTTAGTCTAAATGCCCAAGGCCTTCGCTCTCCCGAGCGACGACAAACAGCTTTCACCTTTTTCAAACATCACCGCTACGATATTATTCTACTCCAAGACACCCTCTGGACTGCTGATATACCCTCTGGACTGCTGATATACAAACTACGATATCGCGTGACTGGGACGGCCCTATCTATTTTAATCATGGCACTAGCTCATCACGTGGTGTTGCCATCCTACTCAACGCCGTTTTATTTGTAACGTCATACACATGCAACACGATACAAATGGCCGTATTCTCAACATCACCCTCCAAATTGACGACCACCATCTCAACATTTACGCCCCTAACACTGACACTCGAACCCTATCTCTCTACCACTCACCACATCATTGGAGGTGACTTTAATTCTATCACACACCCACAAACTTGAGAAATTCAGAGGAAACCTGACACCTCGTGAAAGTGCTCTGAAAACACGATACTCTTTAATCGCTCAATTTGACCTAAACGACTTCTGGCGAGAAAAATACCCCTAACACAGGGACTACACTTGGACAGGACAAAACACCCATGGCAACTCTTCACCCATTCGCACCCACATTGATAAATTTCTTACTTCTCGACCCCTCAATCCACAAATCAAGTCTACGTCCATCATTCCTTATGCCTCATCTGACCACGGCTACTGGCATTTCAACAATGATCTATTAAATGATCCCGTCTTTGAACACAACATCACCTCCTTCTGGACCGACTGGCTCACTCGCAAACAACAGCTCTCCACTCTGCTCATTTGATGGGATAAAGCCAAATACCATTTTAAACAGATAGCAATTAAACGTAGCACACTTCGCCATAAACTCGAACGCTATGAACGTGACACTTTAGAAAAAATATCCCTTTCCTTACGCACCCAAGCCGCAACTGGAAACACCATTCACCTTGAAAAATACCATGAAGCTAAAGAAAAGCTCAAAGAATTTGATCGCCATGAGCTTGAAGCTGTACAAACCTGCACCAAGGCTCAATTCACTGTAGAAGGTGAGAAAAGCACACGATACTTCTACTCTTTGGAAAAACACAGACAAGCCGATCAAACCATTATCACCCTCACCAAAGATAACCTTGACACTGTCACCAACTCTCACGTCATCCTTTCCGAAGTCAGCAATTTCTACACCACGCTCTACACCACTGATGAAACTGATAGCAATGCTCAACGTGAAATCTTCAACCTTCCAATTCCACAACTTCCCACTAGTGAACGTAACACCTGTAAAGGCTATATCACAGAACATGAATTAAAACTCGCCCTCACTTCCATGGAAAACAACAAGTCTCCCGGTATCGACAGCCTCTCTACCAACTTTTCCAAACATTTCTGGAATATCCTCGGTCCGCAGCTCACTACTATCCACAACTATGCCTTTGAAAATGGCCTCCTATCTATCACACAACGTTGCAGCATTGTCACTCTTTTATTCAAAAAAGGTGACTGCACCCGACTCAAGAACTGGCACCCCATCACAGTCCTAACCACCGATTACAAAATCCTTACCAAAGTTCTCCCACATATCATCCACACTGATCAAACTGCATGTATTCCTGGTCGCACAATAAATGATAATGTCAGCCTTCTTTGAGACTTCATTAACTTCGCCAATGAATGTAACCACCCTCTAGTCCTAATTTCCATTGACCAACTTAAAGCATTCGGTCGAGTTTCCCACTCTTTCCTCATCAAGACTCTTGAACACTTTGGCTTTGGCCCACAATTTATGCATTGAATTCGCCTTGTCTATAACTCTGTCACAAGCTCAATCAAAACCAACGGCTGGCTTACGGCTTTTATTAACCTTGAGCGCGGACTTCGCCAAGGCTGTGCCCTCTCTATGCCCCTCTATGTACTCACCGCTGAGATCATGGCTCTGCACATCCGTCACCACCCCCAAATCCGAGGAATCACGCCCCCTGGCTCTGCTGACAAGGTCAAACTGTCCCAATATGCTGACGACACTACTTTTACACTTTGAGATAAGCGATCTATATACACCACCTTTGCTACCCTCAACCTCTATGAACGCGCCTCGAGCGAAAATCAATCTTGAAAAATGCATAGGCCTCTGGTCCGGCGCCCTCAGCAACAGATCTGATCAACTCCTCGACTTTAATTGGTATAATGACTATATTCCAGAAAAAATATTAGGCCTCTATTGTGGCAACATCGACTGTACAAGGATAAACATCAAACCACGGATTCGTAAAATTCAGAACACTATCGCCACCTGGAAGCACTGTGATCTCAGCTTTAAAGGGAAAGCCCTCATCATCAATGGCCTCTTTACCTCCACCCTCTGGTATACTGCCACCTCCATCCACTTCCCTCACTGGGCAATCACCGAAATAGAGCAACTTATCTACGACTTTTTCTGGAATCATAAGTGCCTGCTCACTACCCGCGACGTCCTCGTCCTGCCCCTCTCTGAAGGGGGCTTGAATATCCATCAACTACAACTAAAATCTCCACTCTCCGACTGAACACACTACGTCGCCTTCTCACCCCCGAACCTGCTCACTGGAAAACTTCACCTCTTATTTCCTTTGCCTCTCCCACTTGTGTCTCCAAACGCTCAACCTGGCCCGAAACTTTCAACCGCAAGACATCGATCACTCCATCCCAACTTCTGACTGCCTGGCTTAAGCATCAACCCGCCAGAACCCGCACAGCCCTGCCTACTCTGCTGCCAGATATCTTTAACCTATTTTCCATAATGACCTAATACAGCTGAATTCTCGCCCACTGTCATACCCTGCCTGGATCGCAGCTGGCCTCACCCAAGTTAAAGACCTCTGCTACCTTGCCATTCCCGGTTTCCTTCCACCCCGCACCCTACATGAGCTGATTACCTCCAGCTTGCTCGCCACCATCCGTCCCCTCCAACAAACTGCCAGCAAGTTTCAACAGCTGCTCTCCACTCTTCCCTCCGAGTGGATACTACAAATCTGCACAGCCACTGCGCCCCCCCCCCCCCCCCCCAGGGGCCGTACTCCAACCAGTTTTCACTTTCACCGCTTCCAACTCCCGTGACCCCCATTGCTATGGAACAATACCGTACATGCTGGCTTTATCACGATCTCTTGCACTTCTCCCGCCCTTCCATTCCGGCCCTTACACAATGGGAACACCTCCTGCCAACCACACCTCCCTTCAATGCGACTTTCTGGAAGAACCGCTACACCACGCTTGCACCCAATCACCTCGGGGATATCAACTGGAAAATCGCACACCGTGTTCTCCCAACGGCCTTATCATTACACCGCATGACAGTTCACCCGACACCACTCTGCCCCCACTGTGGAGGAACCGAAACGCTATCACACCTTCTCCACGATTGCCCCAACCTCTGTCCCTTCTGGGACCAACTCAGATGTTACATCGATAAGCTCACCACTGGACACGCTGTTTTTACTACAGGGCTCCAACTCTTTGGCTACACCAAAAAGAACAATGACCTTCTTAACGACCGTACCATCCACCTCCTAAACTGGGTGCTCACAATTGCTCGATACGCCATTCACAAATCTGCAACCGAATACCGGCTCAGTGCCACCAACATGAGCCCAATGGTCATCTTTAAGGCCTCAGTTAAAGCGCATCTACAATATCAATACAAACTATACAAGCTCTGCTTCTCGCAATACTACTTTACTTATGACTGGTGCATTGGGGAAGCCCTC
>JAEMWC010000026.1:1742500-1775000 GCA_016490735.1 Pachyseris speciosa
TCCAAACAGCCCATTTACAAGCCGACACAAAGCTCACATTGCTACAACAATTGTGCATCTGCGAATGGCCAAATTCTGTGTTGTCAATGGAGAAGACGAAATTTACACCAGAAACCACAGCTCAGCAAAAGCTCAACAGCTTTATAGATGCCCTGAAATCATCCTTCGCTGAACTATGAATCAGCGAGCCACCAAATCCATCGATTGCTTCACCTTTCGCTTCAAAAATAACCTCCATCGCTTAGCTAAACTTGGTGAACCCGTCGACAGAAACTCACCTCAGTTCATTATGTCACAGTTTATTCCCAAGACTAAACCTGATATTCAGAAAAACTTGGTACTTAAAGCAGAAGAGTACAAGGACCTTTCAGAAATTGTCGAAGCTGCAAAATGAATCGAGCGCTCGTTCAGCCCCATGCACAGCCCATCGAAAGCAACACTTTCTTCACCGAACGCACTTGTGACGGACCCAACCTCTTTTCCACCTCGTGGTCGTGGGAGAGGTCTCTGTTGCCATCACTGCGGTACTGCTGGTCACATGAAGAGCAACTGTCCCGAAAAAATGCGAAAAAACACCTTTACCACTCCAAACCGAAGTAAAGAAGTGTGTCGCTTATGGAACAAACATCAGCGCTCTCCCTGTACTCTAGAGGACCAATCCTGCAAATATGGTCGACTGCACAAGTGTAACACCTGCTCTAAGCTCCTCTGCAAGGAAATCAACCATGAAAACCTCACCCAGCCAATTGCAAATTCCTGTCAGGTCCAAAAACCACAGGTCAACCAACCAGAACCAAGCACGTCTGCATTACCCTCTAGCAATCAAGCACACCCAGCCACACCTCCTCTGTTTGGAATGCCAACACTGCCACACTCTTCCAATGAATTGTCCTGAGTATTAGCTATGCCATGCTGATGAGGCCTAACAAGGCCGAAACAGCTGTCCATGGCTGCTAATGCTTGGGCTCAATCTTTGCTTTGGTAGATTTAAGGGGTAATGCCCGCTACCTTGTGGCCTTAGCGCCTTTTGAGTGGCTTCAGCTTACTTGATCACATTAATTTGTGAAGTATCCTTGGCCGTCTAACATAGTTTGATTCCAGACAGTAGTTTCATTGTAGATCTTACGCGCTGGCATGTCCATGTTTTAGTATGCAATTCCTTCAGGCAAGTAAAACTTTGAAGGAATCCAGTTAGCTGAAGTTTTCCTTAAGGGTAGGGATTTTAATCAGTTTGAAGACCATTTAATGACCTTCATTTTCCCGCCGCTGGGGATTGTTACCAATTATGTTGTCGGGGGTGGGAATAAAATTACCGTGGTTAAATAAATTTTAATCTGTCTGGACAAGGAATTTTAATCTAGAGATCGGAAATCTGTATTCCATAAAAAATGAATGTTGTTTCTTTCCTTGTTCAGTTTCTTTGTTTCTGGATAACGATTGTCACGTTTTGGGTCACCTTAAGTGTCACAAAATGTCAAAATGCCCATAAATGGTTATGTTTCTCAACTCAACAGGACTCACTCACCTGGGAAATGCAGGGAGTTGCACAATTCTGTTCTTTCCATGTGTCATTTCATCAGGTTTATAAACGCTGATCGCAGTTGGTCAAATCCTTTCTCAGTTCTGCTTTGGAACGATCGACTATCATGGCATCTTCAAGCCAACATCTGAGCGCATTACCCAACTCTGAACCATCGAATTCCCAGGTTAGTACATTTTTAATCCCTGAGTTTAGGTAGTTTCTGGTTGTAATAGAAAAATTGCTGTCGACTGCAATACACCGGCAGTGACGCACATCTTTGCTTAGCCACACTTTATAACAGGTTATTCTGATATACCTCAGTCAGTGTTAAAATACAAAACTTACTCTTAGTTTTTCGTTGCAACGTGATTCTACATAGGGAAACAACGATCCTGAGTCAGGAGTTTCCAAGGGAATTTATGAAAGGGAGGATGGGAAACTTGCTTTCGTGCATCACAAGAAAGTGGTTGCCATCTCAAACTTCACAACCAAAGTGAGTTCAATGTTTGAAGCAAACACCATGGCTGGGTACATCTTTGATGTACACTCAAAGAAAAGGAGATGGTAACTGGCCGCCTAACAAAGTTTGATTCAACACTAATTTCATTGCAGATGTTACGCGCTGGCATGTCTGTGTTTTAGTATGGAATTCCTTCAGGCAAGTAAAACTTTGAAAGAAACTAGTTTATAAATGCTTATCGCAGTTGGTCAAATCCTTTCTCAGTTCTGCTTTGGAACGATCGACTATCATGGCGTCTTCAAGCCAAAATCTGAGCACATTACCCTACTCTGAACCATCCAGTTCCCAGGTTAGTACATTTTCAATCGCTGAGTTTTGGTGCTTGATGGTTGTAATGGGAAAATTGCTGTCGACTGCAATACACCGTCAGCTACGTGCATAATGTTTGCTTAGCCACACTTCATAACAGGTTATTCTGATATATGTCAGTCAGTGTTAAAATACAAAACTTACTCTTAGCTTCTCGTTGCAACGTGATTCTACATAGGGAAACAACGATCCTGAGTCAGGAGTTTCCAAGGGAATTTATGTGAGAAAGGATGGGAAACTTGCTTTCATGCACCACAAGAAAGTGGTTGTCATCTCAAACTTTACAACCAAAGTAAGTTCAATGTTTGAAGCAAACACCATGGCTGGGTACATCTTTGATGTCCACTCAAAAAAAAGAAGATGGTAACGGGCCACCTCACATGTTGTCCGGGGGAGGGGGGGGGTTAGGTGGGGGTGGGTGGTAATCAAATTACCGTGGTTAAATAAATTTTAATCTGTCTAGACGAGGAATTTTAATCAAGAAATCCAAAATCTGTATTCCATAAAAAAATGAATGTTCTTTCTTCTTTTGTTTTTGATTTCTTTCCTTGTTAAGTTTCGTTTCTGGATAACGATTGTCACATTTTGGGACACCTTAAGTGTCACAAAAAGTCAAAATGCCCATTAATGGTTATTTTTGTCAACTGAAAAGGACTCACTCACCTGGGGAATGCAGGGAGTCACGCAATTCTGTTCTATCCACGTGTCATTTCATCAGGCTTATAAACGCTGATCGCAGTTGGTCAAATCCTTTCTCAGTTCTGCTTTGGAACGATCGACTATCATGGCATCTTCAAGCCAACATCTGAGCGCATTACCCAACTCTGAATCATCCAATTCCCAGGTTAGTACATTTTTAATCCCTGAGTTAGGTACTTTCTGGTTGGAATAGAAAAATTGCTGTCGACTGCAATACACCGGCAGTGACGCACATAAATGTTTGCTTAGCAACACTTCATAACAGGTTATTCTGATATACCTCAGTCAGTGTTAAAATACAAAACTTACTCTTAGCTTTTCGTTGCAACGTGATTCTACATAGGGAAACAACGATCCTGAGTTAGGAGTTTCCAAGGAATTTATGAAAGAAAGGATGGGAAACTTGCTTTCATGCACCATAAGAAAGTGGTTGTCATCTGAAACTTCAAAACGAAAGTGAGTTCAATGTTTGAAGCAAACACAATGGCTAGGTACATCTTTGATGTACACTCAAACAAAAGGAGATGGTAACTGGCCGCCTAACAGTTTGATCCAACACTAGTTTCACTGGAGATCTTACACGCTGGTATGTCTGTGTTTTAGTATGCAATTCCTTCAGGCAAGTAAAACTCTGAAGGAAACCAGTTAGCTGCAATTTTTTCCCTAAGGGTTGGATTTTAAGCAGTTTGAAGGCCATTTAACGACCTTCATTTCCCCCCGGGTGGGGATTTTGACCAATTATGTTGTCTGGGGGTGGGAATAAAATTACCGTGGTTAAATAAATTTTAATCTGTCTAGACGAGGAATTTTTATCACGAAATCGGAAATCTGTATTCCATAAAAAACGAATGTTTTATCTTCTTTTGTTTTTGGTTTCTTTCCTAGTTAAGTTTGTTTGTTTCTGGATAACGATTGTCACATTCAGGGACACCTTAAGTGTCACAAAAAGTCAAAATGCCCATAAATGTTGATTTTTCTCAACTGAACAGGACTCACTCACCTGGGGGATCCAGGGAGTTGCACAATTCTGTTCTTTCCACGTGTCATTTCATCAGGTTTATAAACGCTGATCGCAGTTGGTCAAATCCTTTCTCAGTTCTGCTTTGGAATGATCGACTATTATGGCGTCTTTAAGCCAAAATCTGAGCACATTGCCCGACTCTGAACCATCCAGTTCCCAGGTTAGTACATTTTCAATTGCTGAGTTTTGGTACTTCATGGTTGTAATAGAAAAATTGCCGTCGACTGCAATACACCGGCAGTGACGCACATAATTTTTGCTTAGCAACACTTGATAACAGGTTATTCTGATATACCTCAGTCAGTGTTAAAATACAAAACTTACTCTTAGTTTTTCGTTGCAACGTGATTGTACATAGGGAAACAACGATCCTGAGTCAGGAGTTTCCAAGGGAATTTATGAAAGGGAGGATGGGAAACTTGCTTTCGTGCACCACAAGAAAGTGGTTGCGATCTCAAACTTCACAACCAAAGTGAGTTCAATGTTTGAAGCAAACACCATGGCTGGGTACATCTTTGATGTACACTCAAACAAAAGAAGATGGTAACGGGCTGCCTAACATAGTTTGATTCCACACTAATTTCATTGCAGATCTTACGCGCTGGCATGTCTGTGTTTTAGTATGCAATTCCTTCAGCAAAGTAAAACTTTGAAGGAAACTAGTTAGCTGCAGTATATTCCCTAAGGGTAGGGATTTTAATCAGTTTGAAAGCCACTTGACGACCTTCATTTTCCCCCGGGTGGGGATTTTGACCAATTATGTTGACCGGGGGTGGGAATAAAATTACCGTGATTAAATAAATTTTAATCTGTCTAGATGAGGAATTATAATCACGAAATCTGAAATCTGTATTCCATAAAAAATGAATGTTTTTTCTTCTTTTGTTGTTGGTTTCTTTCCTTGTTAAGTTTCTTTGTTTCTGGATAACGATTGTCACATTTTGGGACACCTTAAGTGTCACAAAAAGTCAAATGCCCATAAATGGTTATTTTTCTCAACTGAACAGGACTCACTCACCTGGGGAATCCAGGGAATTGCGCAATTCTGTTCTTTCCTTGTGTCGTTTCATCAGGTTTATAAACGCTGATCGCAGTTGGTCAAATCCTTTCTCAGTTCTGGTTTGGAACGATCGACTATCAGTGACGCACATAATGTTTGCTTAGCAACACTTCATAACAGGCTATTCTGATGTACCTCAGTCAGTGTTAAAATACAAAACTTACTGTTAGTTTTTCGTTGCAACGTGATTCTACATAGGGAAACAACGATCCTGAGTCAGGAGTTTCCAAGGGAATTTATGAAAGAAAGGATGGGAAACTTGCTTTCGTGCACCACAAGAAAGTGGTTGTCATCTCAAACTTCAAAACGAAAGAAATCCAAATTCTGTATTCCATAAAAAATGAATGTTTTTTCTTCTTTTGTTTTTGGTTTCTTTCCTTGTTAAGTTTCTTTTTTTCTGGATATCGATTGTCACATTTTGGGACACCTTAAGTTTCACAAAAAGTCAAAATGCCCATTAATGGTTATTTTTTTTTTCAACTGAACAGGACTCACTCACCTGGGGAATCCAGGGAGTCACGCAATTCTGTTCTTTCCACGTGTCATTTTTTCAGGTTTATAAATGCTGATTGCAGTTGGTCAAATCCTTTCTCAGCTCTTCTTTGGAACGATCGACTATGATGGCGTCTTCAAGTCAAAAACTGAGCACATTACCCGACTCTGAACCATCCAGTTCCCAGGTTAGTACATTTTCAATCGCTGAGTTTTTGTGCTTCATGGTTGTAATAGAAAAATTGCTGTTGACTGCAATACACCGGCAGCGGCGCACATGTTTGCTTAGCACACTTGATAACAGGTTATTCTGATATACCTCAGTCAGTGTTAAAATACAAAACTTACTCTTAGCTTTTCGTTGCAATGTGATTCTACATAGGGAAACAACGATCCTGAGTCAGGAGTTTCCAAGGGAATTAATGAAAGAAAGGATCGCGATCACTATTGCTATCACAGTCGCTATCGTTACTGTTGTTATTTTTAACCAAACTCAGTCGACCAGACCTCCTAGGCGAGTAGTTTTTGAGCTCTAACGCCGAATGTATGTATGTATGTATGTATGTATGTATGTATGTATGTATGTATGTATGTATGTATGTATGTATGTATGTATGTATGTATGTATGTATGTATGTATGTATGTATGTATGTATGTATGTATGTATGTATGTATGTATGTATGTATGTATGTATGTATGTATGTATGTATGTATGTATGTATGTATGTATGTATGTATGTATGTATGTATGTATGTATGTATGTATGTATGTATGTATGTATGTATGTATGTATGTATGTATGTATGTATGTATGTATGTATGTATGTATGTATGTATGTATGTATGTATGTATGTATGTATGTATGTATGTATGTATGTATGTATGTATGTATGTATGTATGTATAATTTGCCAAAGGTCACAAATGCGCTCCCACATTTGAAAAGCCACATTTTGAAGAAGAAGGAAGTCAGGGAAGGATTTTCTGAAATGTTTTTCTGAAAATCCCACTTTGGGGTGTAACGATTCATGTACCTTTTGATTTGATTCTTGCCATTCGATTTGGAACATTTGAATTCAATTATACAAATAATGTCTCCTAATTCTGATCATGCAAAATATTCAGATAATTTAAACAACATGGGTATATATTATCCGAAAATTATCAAGGGGTAACAGATGGGCAACGTTTTAATGTTCTTTACAAAGACCAACAAGACACATCTTAAATGTGAAGAACAAAGCCAATAAGACTGTAGGCTTCAACAAAAAGAATCTTTACTCCTGTCTTGAAAGAATCAAGGCCCAGGCATATACTTTGCTGGTCAGGCCCACATTGCAATATGTGTGTACAATGTCGGACCCTTATAGGAAATACCAAATTGGCCTTCCCGAGCAAGTTCAGAGGCGGGCTGCTCGTCTTGTAACACCTATCAATACCTACTCAAGAAGAAGGGTTTGTCACTCAAGCATTGAACCATCTTGACTGGCCATCATTACAACACAGGAGACAGCCAGCCAGATTATGCATGCTCTACAAATCCCTTCACCAACAGGCGGAAGAGACTATTCCAACCTACGTCCAACACCAGACCTTTCTCTGAACCCATTGCACCCATCCTCACAGGTCTATCCCACTGCAAGGATCATGCAATGCTGACACAATCACATCAGATTTATTAAGTCATTTTAAGTCACCTTTCGAACTCCTTGTGGACGCCTCTGGTATAGTTTTGTTAACTTGTTATTATTATTATTAGCTTTTTAAAGCACTTGTGGACTGTCATGACAAGGATCTTTCAAGTTACTGATGTAGAAGTAGATGTAGATGTCAGGAAACATGACCTTATTTAATTTTTCACAGTGACTTGCATATAACTTTTCAATTCCAGTCATACCTTTCATGACTTCACAGCCGTGCCAAGCTTATTCACAGTTCAAGAAAGCAAAATGACTTCTACATTAAAATTACTTGCTAGTCATTGTCATGTTTGAGATTCGGGATTTCTGCGCTGTGTTCTGTCCCATGGAAGTAAGATATAGTCTTTCTGAAACAAAAGCGATTGTGGAAGACCTAAAGAAAGTGGACCTGCTGGTAATAGTAACAGTGAAAGACGGCAGTAGAAAATACAAGGCAACATTAATGCATGTTGGTACGTCCTCACAGATAAAGGCTAAACTAGCTCCTTCATTGCATATACTAGGCTTTTAATTTATTGCAAACAAATTAAGGCATGTTTCATAAATATTGTTTATTTTCAGCATGTTAAATACCTCATCCCAAATCAGTTATTTAGGGGAGCAGGGTTAGCGTAGTGGTTAGGCCACTTGTTCGAGTTCGATTCCTGGACTCAGCGTCATATGTGGGTTCAATTTTTTGTTGGTTCTATACTCAGCGCCAAGAGGTTTTTCTCCAGGTTCTCTGGCTTTCCCCAGTGTCCTCAAAATTCAACATTTCAAAACTTCAATTGGATCTGGACACAGGACCTCCCTGAAAACCACTTCAGTGACTGGAGCTTCCTGGGTAAATATCGTGATTATCATTAACATTATCATTATTATTATAGGTGTGTGATGTGTACATTTATTGATATGTCATCGAGTGTATGAGGGCAAACACTTTTTGAATCCATGAAATTACTGAAGGCATTCAGTCCTGGGACAACTAATTTTTAATGATGTTCTTTGGTGATAAGCATGGTAGGACAGTTCTTAAGTAATGCTGCGTCTAAGATGGAATTAGAAATTGGCATCGGAATGCCATTGAGATGTATGGCTTGTAATATGCGATCTGGCATTCTCTTTTTCTTTTCTAAATACAGAATGCCTGATCAATTTGATTTCTGACCTGATTTCTTTTACTGTAGGATTTAATTGTAAATATACGGCTTGATGGCAGTGCATATTTTATTTCTACATATGAACTGATACTGTGTTCAAGTAAAGCTTATGATGATGATGATGGATTTCATCAACAACAGATGCAAATCCTACAGACCTCCAAAGCAACTCAAGGCCATCGGTTTAAGGTGTTTAGGCAGGCGTATCATTCTAGAATTGTGCATGTAGTAGTAGTAGTAGTAGTAGTGACTTTATTTCACGAGGGTAGCACATGACAGTATGAACAACTGATAACCCAGTGGCCCTCGAAACATTAAGAATATTTACACTAATGCTTCTAAACTTAAGCAAAAACACATAAAATGATAAAAAATTAAAAATATATAGAATATCGTCCAAAGTTAAAAACTCAAGTCCTTTTTCTGTCACGTGCTACTGTTTTAGAACACCACATGACATGACTTTGCAGTTGGGAATGAAAGCGCTAAGTTCGAAGCAACGAAGAATTTTACTTATCTGATGAGCACCATCTGATGATGCAAGTTCCTTTTCCTGGGAATTCTTTGAGATATTGAGCTACGTAGACATTGATTCTGTTATTGTCCTTTCGACTTCTTGGTTATGATAGTGTTCCATCGTACAATGAGCGAAGTTCACCTAAATATCGAGATCTTAAGTGACAGTAAATCTACTAAATAAAGTTATACTACTTAGTCCAGTAAAATTCCCTTTTGGCAAGTCAAATCGACGCATTAATATGCCCCGATCAACGTGTTTCATTCATTTCGCTTGACGTATTCAGGCCATATGTACAGTACAAGTGTTGCCATTATTTGTACAAGATGCAAAGGGTTGTTACAATTGTCAAAAAACTAGTTAGTAGTGAGAGGCTATACAGCTTCAGGTCCTCAAGAAGACCGACAAGACACGTCTTGAAAGTGAAGAACAAAGCCAATAAGACGCTGGGCATCAACAAAAGGAATCTTTACTTTACTTTACGTCTTGTAACACCTACTCAAGAAGAAGGGTTTGTCACACAAGCATTGAACCATCTTGACTGGCCATCATTACAACACAGGAGACAGCCAGCCAGCTTATGCATGCTCTACAAATCCCTTCACCAACCGGCGGAAGTCCAACCTACGTCCAACACCAGACCTTTCTCCATACCCATTACGCCCATCCCCTCAAGTCCATCCCACTGCAAGCATCATGCAATGCACACAAGTTTAGTTTCTGGCCAAGGAGGATCACTGATAAGAACAATTTACCTGCTGACACAATCACATCAGATTTATTAAGTCATTCTAAGTCACCTTTGAACTCCATGTAGATTCCTCTGGCATAGTTTCATAAACTTATTTATTTGTTTTTGTTATTTAAAGGCTAAACTAGCTGCTTCATTGCATATACTGGGCTTTTAATTTATTGCAAACAAATTGTGGCATGTTTCATAAATATTGTTTATTTTCAGCATGTTAAATACCTCATCCCAAATCAGTTATTTAGGGGAGCAGGGTTGGCATAGTGGTTAGGCCACTCACCTTCCACCAGTGTTGTTCGGCATGATTATTATAGGTGTGTGACATGTACATTTATTGATATGTAATCGAGTGTACGCGGGCAGACACTTTTTAAATCCATGAAATTACTGAAGGCGTTCAGTCTGGGAAAACTAATTTTTAATGATGTTCTTTGGTGATAAGCATGGAAGGACAGTTCTTAAGGAACGCTGCTTACAGTACAAGTGCTGCCATTATTTGTACAAGATGCAAAGGGTTGTTACAATTATGTCAAAAAAACTAGTTAGTAGTGAGAGGCTACAGCTTCAGGTCCTCAAGAACACCGACAAGACACATCTTAAATGTGAAGAACAAAGTCAATAAGACTCTAGGCTTCAACAAAAGGAATCTTTACTCCTGCCCTGAAACAATCAAGGCCGAGGCCTATACGCTGGTCAGACCCACATTGGAATATGTATGTACATTGTGGGACCCTTATAGGAAATACCAAATTGACCTTCCCGAGAAGGTTCAGAGGTGGGCTGCTTGTCTTGTAACACCTATCAACACCTACTCAAGAAGAAGGGTTTGTCACTCATGCATTGAACCATCTTGACTGGCCATCATTAAAACACAGGAGACAGACAGCCAGATTATGCATGCTCTACAAATCCCTTCACACCAACAGGCGGAAGTGACTATTCCGACCCACGTCCAACAACACACCTTAATTTCTCTGTACCCGTTGCACCCATCCCCTCAAATTTATTCCACTGCAAACATCATATGATGCCTACAAGTTTAGTTTCTGGCTGAGAACCACCATTGATTGGAACAATTTACCTGCTAACAAAATCAAAGATTCACTAAGTCATTTTAAGTCATCTTTGAACTCCATGTAGATGGAGAGGAGGGCTAACCCTTATAACATATGAAAGCGAGCGTGTGGTACCTAATGAAATAGAAGAGAATTTCCTTCTGCAGAGCAAGAAGTAAAAGAATGGAAATTAAGGTACAAGGATCTTGAGAAGGAGAAGGAAAGCTTGGCAAGGGAAATGATGGAAGCATTTAAATGAAAAGAAATGGGAGAAATAGTGAAAACTGCAGAGGAAAGTTCAGAGAAATTAAAGAAAACAATAAAGAACGATCTGAGTACATGGAAAAATTGGAGACAACGACTAGTTTTCTCTGCCAAGGGAAACGTATCACAAATTAAGAAAAAGACAGCAATAAAAAGAAGGAGCTGAAGAAAAATCAGACATTGCCCTCTTATTTCTTTAGTCACATGGACTCAGGCTCTCTTTTCTTAAGATCCAGGAGACAGCCAGTAATGAAGTTCATACCACGGTGGTGAGAGCACATGCTGACTTGTTGAAGATTTCTTCACTGGCGATGAAGCACAAGAAGATCCCACTCAGCTCTGGGAAGTGGAGGATGTCTTAGAAACCCATGGAGAAGGATCGTCAAAGGAGGTTCTCATTCGATGAAAAACTTAGTTCTGAGTTTGAATAGTGAATAGATCTTCGATCAAACCTGGAGCTAAACTCTTTTCTAAAATGGAACCCCAATAGCTCAAGCTTGGCAAGACGTTTACTGCAAACTTACAACGCTAATGATGAACACAGGCTCAGCATTCGCCAAGCTCTATTTGATGAGCTTGGCCTCCAGCATGCTACAACAAATGCTGACCACGGAAGAGCTAGGAGAACTTCTATCGTACTTCCTTTCCCAAAGCGGCTTTTCTTAGTCGCTTTGGAGAAGAAAAATTCAGCTTTGACATCAGAGAGGCAAATGGCAATGGATTGAGGTTGGAAGGAGAGGGGCAAAACGTTGAAGGGGGCTGTTGTGAAGCTTGGTTTATAATCTTTGTAGCTTTAAAACTAGAATTATAAACATGCTGCCACTTGACAGCATTTCCACCAGGGAGCAAAAAATCACGCAGAAATCCTTCCATTTTCGAAAGCGACAACTTTACCGCCAATCTAGCCTTGAAAAGAAGCAGGAAGTCTGAAATTCGCATTTTTTTGTATTGATTTCTAATAAGTTTTAGACCTGAAAATCAAGTTTGGGTAGTTGATTTTTGCCTTTGGTACAATGTAGTTGTTCGCGGAAAAAATTGAATTTGAAGTTGCGTTTTTCCCGCTCTTGGGACCTTACCAGTGTGGGCTCAGGTTAGATACCAGCGGAATGATATGACGTCACTGGTGGGGAAGACATTTCCGTTGTTATTTTTACTTTCAGTGCAACATGAGTGGTGTACAGCCCTTTCAGTTTGCACCAACGTATCCTCCAGGCGAAGAACCCACTGAATCAGATGAAGAGAGTGAAGAAGTTGATGCCGAAATGAATTGTCCGGCCAGAATCGGCAACACTGGATGGTGCAGTTGTGGGGGGAATTGCGTAGCGATGGTCACAGCTGATGAATGTCTTTGTTTCCAAGAATTAGAGGAGCTAAATCAGAAATTTGTTTCCTTTCCTGTGGCAATTCTTCTAATTTTTATTGATAGCTACTGAGTTGGATTCCATAATGTAATCATGCCACTGTCTTCTCGCAGAGCCTGTTCTTATAAATAAATGTCAGCGCATCAAGAAGACAACATGCAAGTGTAATGTTATTGTTATTTATTCACTTTCTTTTCAGGTGTTGACTTTATAAACATGCCAAGTTCAGGATTGTTTGCCTTGATACAGACGTTCTGAATTCGCCTCTTGCTGCCATTCGCTACAATCCTTTGCTGAATCCAATCGAAAACAGGTCAGTTTTCAACAGCTTACATGACTGTACTGTCGTTTTTCAAGACATACAAACTATTCTATGGCTCGGGCTGCAAGGCTCCTTTGTTGATAATTTTAAACTTTTATAACTTAAGGATAGTCTTAAGTTTGACATTGCAAATCCATTGTATATTCATTTTTTAAGATGGGTAAATAAAGCTTATTATAAATAGAGGTTTAGAGTTGTTCCTGTTGGAACATTGCTGAGTGGTGAAATATCAATTAACATGAATTGAAAGTCGCTAAGTCAAGCCGACCAGTTGTAGTTGACCTCCTAACTAGCTGAGCCTGAGAAGCAGAGCTGGGAATGAAATAGACAGCTTGAACCATTGTAGAAAAGCCAGTTGTTTTCCCTGTCAGAACACTGTTAGTAGAGCTACAGCTAACTCCCCCAGCAAACCCAAAAGTTCCACTTATAATATTCTCCGATTCATAAGTATATTTGAAAGTTATTTCAAACAATATTGATTTCACATTGGTGCAATTGAAAGTCATTCCAAGAAAGTGTTATCAGTGAGTGGTATGGCCAGTGGTGAAAGAACATAGAGCAGAAAGAAAGCAGAAAGAACAGTTAAATGACTGACGTCAAGAAAAGGAAGTGGACTGCCCTAGTTACATTTTTTAAAAGTGCTTGTGAGGAGACCTCACCAAGTTAGAGATTCTTGAACTTAGAAGTGGTGTGAATGAAGGGAAGACCACATTTGCAGAGATGAAAGATGAAGCAAGGCGTATTAAAGAAGAAAAAGATGTGCACCCATGTTTCATAAGGAAGGTAAACAGGAGTTGTATAATCATCATCTCTCATAGTTCTTATGATCGTGTCTCGGACAAGCAGCTCTTCAAAGTTTTTAAAGTGCTAATGAAGCGAAAATGTGATGTGTGGGTTGTTTGCAAACATTTGTAGTTTGAAGGTTGCTAAACAACATGAACTACTTCTTTTTCAACACCGAGAACCGTCAAAATTGGCATTTTCGTCCCAGAATTTGTCCGGGCCCTGGAACCAAGTGAGCAGGAATCGTGACGTCACTGGTTGTATGAGATCGCATTGCGTGTTTGTTTCTCTCATTCTTTAAAAAACTATGTCTGATAATGAGCATTCTAGCGATTCCTCCACCGAAAGAAGCGAGGCAATGATGGGGAAGATACCGGCAATAGATTCTTCTTCAAAAGTAGGTTTGAGTGGTACAAAGGAGAGGCTTTAGTCGCAGATGGTGCAACGGCCGAGGATAATGGTGGCAAAGAGGAAGTAGACGAAGATGGCATCTTACTGTCCGTTTTGGAACAGCATTTCCAGGGAGGTTCTCAGGAGGTTCTGAGGTTCTTTCTCTAATGTTTACGAAAGGCATTAATTAGAGCATTGATTTGTGTCCACAGGTTTACATGTGGAAATTGTTCTGTGAACAATCTTACCGGGCCCAGGAATTTAGGTGTTGCCTTAAGGAGGAAATTTACATTTGAAGGCCTTAATGCCCAGCGTATTTTGAGCCGCCCTGACTTTTCAGCCCTTACCAATCAAAACGGTGCTCAATCTAGTTGGACTAGTATCGACCGCCATCTTTTTCATTTAACTTTTCTCCTCAAGGATATGAAAGAATACCTTGAAGAGAACTTCGCCACACCAGCAGCCACCACATTTGCCTCAAGATCGAAAGCAGTGGGTCTAGAGCGTAGGGTATTCTTTTATGTTCCTACAGAAAGTGAAGAGGCTGTAGTCAGGCGCAGACCAGGAAGAAACTTTAAGGAGCTTAAAGGTATGCGTAAACTCCACTGTGTGAAGACAACTCCACAGCAGGGAACTATCTTTGTAAGAAACCGCAGCTGTTACTGCCTAGACTGCATTAGCCATGATGAGGAAAACTGTAGCAACAAAGAGTGGGTGGATGACTGGCAGGAAGTTAAGCTGGAAAGAGAGTCATCTGTTGCAACTACCAGGCAAGCTCTCGAGGAAACTGAAGCTTCTTTACTTGACACTGCAGTCAGGGTTTCAGATCTTGCTGCCAAGGATAGTGAAGTTGCCATTGCGGCAGCTGATGACCCTGACTACGACTATTACTTAATGAAAGTGACGAGTGATGGTGTGATAGAATTAGATGAGCCAATAACAGACGATTATGGGTGCAGCTTTCCAAGAGGATCTTCAGGGCTTAAAGGCTTCTTTTTTGTTAGAGAGAACATCGTTGACATGAGTTTTAAACTAGACAAGAAGAAAACAGCTTTTGTGCTTGCTGGCACTGTGCGACACCTGTGTGGGGAATTACAGAAGAAACGGAATAATATTTATAAAGTACCTTTGACTGTAAATGAAGAAATAATTGCCTCTTTGTAGTATACATTATTTAGAAGTAGTTGTGTGAATTAATTTTGTTGTATTTTAGCGATAAATAGTCATGCTAAGCAAGCCAAATAGTCAGATGCCACGCCCAAAAAAGATTCTGGGTAATTTCCAAACTAAGGTGTTGACAAGAATTATACCATGAAATTTCTGGCATTTAATGATTTTGGGGGGATATTTTACGCATTTTCATGAAAGTGCCCCATGTTACACTGATGTACATGTGTATCGTGCTACAAGTCACTGTTATTCCTTGTCCAAGTTGATTTAAATAATAGTACCAGTATCGAGGTAGTTCAAATCGAGTAAAATCATCTGCTGCTCTTTTACCTTTTCCATTAATAAACATATCTCAAAATATCTTCTCCATTCTAATTTCATTGGAATAAATAACTTTAACATTTTCGATTTAAGGAATGATAGAATGCCCACCATAAGTGAAGCTCATGGGCTGTAGTCTTTCCATGGTAACAGTGGAGTTGCTGTATGCCCTAGAACGTTTTCAATACCGAAAACAAAACATTTGATTGGGGTCGAAAACGTATCACAGTATCAACATCCAAAACAAACTAAATTACCTAGTGAAATGGAAGAACTGGCCGTTGTGGACAAGCACATGGGAAACTTCGGCTCATTTGAATAAGCACCATATCACCAGTCCTGAAATTGTCAATGATGTGGATTACAGCAGTTCGTTTACTTATTTTAATTGTAGTATCAGTCATAACCACATTCAAGGAAAATTCGAACCTTCACCACTTTGAATGGGAGGAGGTATTGTGTTACTCCTGCAATACGTCATTTGGTATGTCTCAATGCTCCCGACTTTGCAAAACCTCATCTGAAGCAAGAAAGCATTTGGCACCGACAGTATGAAGATGCCAGAAGCCTAGTTCCATACGATCACAGACGTTATCATGGATCGCAGACGATTGCAAAAAGCCCTGTTTCACTATGATTCCAACAATCGGAATGCATTTGTCTAAGTTGAGGTCGCAAAATAAGGAATGCCGCTAAGTTGTACTGTTGCATTACGTTGCTATTTTGGCATTTTCGGCGACGAACTGTGAGACCGTGGAGGAAATCGATGTGCAAGAATGTAGCAGCAAACATCAACTTCCAAAGAAAGATTCAGCAGAGTGGGGAATTTCAAGGAAGTCGCTGCAGTTTTGTGTGGAGAATGCTGCCACAGAGATCGAAGACAGATTTGTTGACCTCTCGGAATCAACTGGCAACTCATCATCCACCATAATAGCTGAGACGTTTGAATGTAAATTCGACATGGAGTCGATCAACATTTCTCAGAAGGGCTTCTCTTTACATGTAACTTTTTCTGCGGTTGCACACAGAATTTTGTATTTGCATCTGCGAATTTCATCATTAGATAAACTTGACAAGTTATTAGCAGTGTAGTTTAAAGATTTCATGCATCTTCTACAGTTGGTCTTTGATAATACTTTTCAGTGGAGAAATGACAAGAATTGCTGCATTACTTAGGTTGAAGCTAGTGTTAAGATAACGGCCAAATTTGTGATTTCCTTGGTCACTATAAACGAGTTATTTACAAAGCCAAAAAAATGACGAATTTTGTTAAAGCATGTTTGCATCACCCGTCATCATGGCTATTGTTGTGAAACATTTGAAATTGTGAAACATTTACAAGTTCACTCATTGTCTATCAGCCAGTGGAAATTTTACAACAGAAAGACTGTACATTATGTTCATTTCTGTGGCCGCCAGCGGCCGCAGAAATGAACATAAGGCGGGTCTTAGAGCAGGCGTTCCCTTTCTCCTCTCCCAAACAACTACCGAGTGAATGACTAGTCAGTTTGCATGCAATGAAGAAATTGCAAGAACAATAGTGCCCCCAAAACAGTCAAGTGCGGATGGCCCTCGAAGTTCAGGAAGGACAAGAGCAGTAATGTAATACCACAATGCCTACGTTTTAAACCAACACAGATTGTTCTTGGTTGTGCAAATTCGAAAGAATAACAACTAGTTCCATTTGGGAGTTATGTGGTTGTTGAGAACTCCGTGCCTGTGGCCTTATCACCCAGGGAGATCGAAGAAGCTTCCTATAATGATGTAGAATTAAGTCCAGTTAAAAACTGCGTAATGACTGGCAATACTTCTGGAAACAGCAAAATTCCCTTAATGTCTACAGCCATCACCCCAAAAGACCCAGCAAGCCTTAGAGTCGTTGAGGACTTCCCTAATTACGAGTTGCGATGATATTTTCATCAAAACCATAAGACTTCACTCTAACCGCACCACTTACAACTTGACAGAAGAAGCCCGAGAACTCCTTGACCTAAGCAATGAGGAATTTATCACAGAAGTGAATCCCGCGATCAGTGAAGGTCTATCTCCTCCGAAGACTAAGAAAGTTGACATTGCCATTTGAGTGGCCCTCTCGCTTTTCATAGATAAGTCAAAAACTTATCATACAATGTAAACCAATTACTAAACTGGATTTTGAACGATTCTTCGGGAAACCATGGATTTTTTCACTTGCACAATTAATACATTGATAAGTTAAAAAAGGTGTTGCAAAGTTCTTTTATTTGATTGCGTTTAAAAGCTACAGAACATTTTCAAATGTTTCAAAAAACACGAGGTATTGTACGAAAATGGGTCTCAGGAAGAACTTTTTGAACTTCCTTACTTCCCAAGAGAATTTGGTTGAAGATCTGAGTTGATGTAGCAACTGTCAAAATTTAATTGAAATTGAACAAATTCTACTTGACTCTAACAATGCATTAAATTCCAAAATACTTTTTCACTAAAATAAATCTTGAACTGTTGAAAATGTATTGCGCCTTTATACTCTTTTTATTAAGCCAATGTTGACTTTTTTAAAAATTCTAAATATTAGCATTTTAGCCATTTTAGCCATCTGTTACGCGATACATGCATCTGGTAGTGAGGGTGTGAGAATTATGTATGATCGCTCCGAATTTTTTGCAACTGAATTTCAAAATGTTTTGTAATTTTTTAACTTATATAATAAAATTAAGGAATGCGCCAACACAATTTTTTTAGGTTATCATTGTTGTCATCTCGCAAGAAGAATTCGTCACCACACTTATCTGCAAATTAATGGGTCAATCGTTGATTGAAGTGTTTTGCGTAATTTTGTTTATACTGCCGAGAATAGTTTATTCAAGCGTTGTTTTCGTGAAAAATTGTTTTCGTCTTCAAGGACAATTTCAATTATTACATATGTACAACTTAAGTGCAATTTATACGATTTCACTTATATTTTGACAGGCACTAGATTAACCTATGTTCAACCAAAACCTGTTTGAAAAATAAGGTAATTGAAAACATTTTCACTGAGAGCCATCTCTGTACGATAACTCCTTATTCATAGAAATGAATTTGAAAATGTTTTGTAATTTTTGAACGCAGTCGCATAACGGAATACCTCCACAGCTTTTTAGATTAACATTGTTCTGATCACTCAAAAAGAATTAATTAGTGCACTAATCTTGGAACAAGCACAACGGTTTGCTTGCAGATGAAATTGTTCATGTGGGTGTCGTCTGCAGGAACAGTTAGCGCAAATTAGGAATAAACCCTCTTCAACTACTAGCTCGGTCATGTAACAGACGATAGTCGACCGACATTGTTCTTTTTTCAACTTATAAAAAGTCATACGATGCAATGCGTTTTAAACAGATGCAACCATTTATTTTAACAAAAAAATATTTTGGGCATTACGTGCACTTTACATGTAAGAGTCACAACTCAAGTGCAATTTGTCCCATTTCAATTAAATTGGACAGTCAGTCCATTAACTTACCTTCAGCTAAACCCTGTTAGGGAGCAGCAATAAAGTAATTCTAACACTTTTTTCGCTGAAAGGCAATTTTGTACCATAGCTCTGTATTTTTGCGAACAAATTCCATAATGTTTTGCAACTCTTAAATGCAGTCAAACAAGGGAACAGCTCAACAGATCTTTTAAGTTATCATTGTCACCATCGCTCAACAACAATTCATCAGCACACTGATCTAAGAACAAGTACCAGCATTTGTTTGGAGATGAAATTGTCGAGGTAATATTTCTATACTAGCTGTTCAGTAAAAAAGTTACTGCAACTTAGAAATAATTCCCACACCCCCACTACGAGATGCATGTATTGCGTAACAGATGATGGCTAGAATGCTAACATTTAGAAATTTTAAAAAAGTCAACATCGGATTAATAAAAACAGTATAAAGACGCAGTACATTTTCAACCGTTCAAGAATTATTTTAGTTAAAAAATATTTTGGAGTTCAATGCACTGTAAGAGTTATGAGTCAAGTACAATTTGTTCCTATTCCTGGCACTCTCTATATATTTCTGTTTCTTTTGTGTCTTCAGAGTTCTAGATTTTTCTTGGGAGATTTCTAGCAAAACAAATTGTCAATGCACTTGACACGAATTCTTTGGATGCACTCTTCATATGTTTACATCAAATAAACATGATATTATCAAGGGCCAATTACAAGCATTGGAAAGAATGCCAAACAAAACAAAGTTATCACAGTGCATTGTTATCACGTCGGTAAGTCTTTGAAAAATATAATTTGATCATTTTGATGGTCGTTTCACAATAGCTTTCCACACTCAGAATGTTTTTCATCCGAAAAAGAAATATCGCAATGTCATTTGCGATAAAGTGATTCTATTGCCAGAGAATAAATGACACTGAAACTGCCAAGTACTCAGTTGATACGAGTGGTCGGATGGCAAAGACATGGATGAAGAATTAAAAAAGAAAGTTCACATGCTGGCTAAATGGAGTAAGTATTTGATGTACTGAAAATGGTTTCTTTTTCTGATAAAAATTCATTTTATTTGTTTTTGAATCTTTTGTCTCATAATGTAATGAATTGTTTTTTTTTCTTTTTCAGCCTGTATTTTATGTTACACAACAAAGTGCGGAGTAGTCCCCAATTGGGTGCTCCTACCATGCGACCATCTAATTTGTATGGAGTGTTTTTTAAAACACAAAGAAATGCTAAAATAAATTTAAAAGTGTGGATGTGGGTAGGTAGACGCACGATTCTGTATTTACAATGTTGATTCATTGCATTAAACACCAACAGCTAAGTGTTTTGCAATAGTTGAGGTTCTTGAACAAAATATGGAAATTGTTATTGCCAATGACCCCTACACTGGTGCAGTTGTACCTCACTTGTTTCCAGTAGTTAGGAGAGAAAATGCTTTAATTGCTGTTCCAGTGGAGAGCATTGTTGGAATATGTTTTCACATTAACTGTGGAAATGAAAATACTTCATTTTGGGGATATTCCCCAATCAGTATGAGAAAGACTGAACATTTAATTCCATTAGACTGGTAATGTTTTATTTGTAAGCCTCATACTGATGTCTTGTATAATAGGCAAAGCATTGCAAGTTAAGCTGTTGTTATTGACTAAAAAAGAGGAGCAGAGATTAACATGTACTGCTCCTGGGTGGGTGGGCTCCCAGAAAAAATGGGTGGGGTGTGCCGCCCGCTTCCTGAAACCCTTACCCTATTTCAGACCAAAATCTGAGATTTTCCCTACCCTCTTTCAGACCTAACCAAAAATTTGATACCCTGCTTCAGACCTATTTCACGTACACAGTTGGCATAAACATAATTTGAGAAGCACTTTTGTGACTCTTTTGTTGATGATCGTATCGCCTAATGATGAAGAAGTAGCGTATTCTAAAAAAACATACTCAATTCAGGAATAGAGTACACAAACCATACCTGATTTCAGACCAAAATGGTTAAAACTGATACCCTATTTCAGACCAAAACGGCTTCAAAACCATACCCTTTAGGGCTGCACATACCTATCTAGCCCATATAAGGGAGTACCCCCCCCCCCCCCTGGGTACTGCTATATCAAATAAGATCTGTTCAGTGCTTTACAAATACATTTCTTATTTTGTAAACCTAATAGATTTTCTTAGCAAGCAGGCCGGCTGCAAATACTAAATAAATGTTAAATGTTAGTTGCAATTTGTCATGAAGATCTTTATCACTTTTTGTCCGCATGTGTAAATCTATGCGATCAAAATTTACATAGAAATACAGCTCACTTTTGTGGTATACACAATATTAGTATTCATCATCCTTGCTTTTTTGCCAAACGTGTGTTGTTGTTGTTGTATACATATAGTATACTGCAAAGAAGATAGTGATAATTGTGCTTTTCGGATTGAGCAATGATGTATATAATAAGTATAGGGATATACCTCACAAATTTATGTGATTTGGTAAGCTGAAGCCACTCTAAAGGCACTAAGGCCACATGGTAGCGGGCATTACCCCTTAAATCTACCAAAGCAAAGATTGAGCCCAAGCATTAGCAGCCATGGACAGCTGTTTCGGCCTTGTTAGGCCTCATCAGCATGGCATAGCTAATGCTCAGGCTCAAGTACCCACATATCCATAAAACAAGCAGTGAAAACGTAAAGCTTGTGGGATGTGGCTGGAGTGACAGTCCTCGCCTCCAGATCAACCAGTACTTCAAAGCACTATCTTAGAGAGCCTTTAAGAGATGGAGAGTTTGGCAGTGGTGTTCTGGGCATCTCCGATATTCCAGTTAGACCTATGGATTATGCCAAGTATTTCAAACATCTCCAGTCGTCCAAGTCCATGTCCTTGATCAACTGCATATTTTACGCTTTCAACTGGGTCAATAAGTTGGCTGGAGTTGAATCTCCCACTCTCCATCCCATGGTCATGGATGCAAAGGAAAGCACCACTCGCCAAGCATATCAACCAGTGACACAGAGAAAGGAAGCTTTTGAGTTTGTTCAAATAAGGTAGCTCGCTGAAAAGACCGACTTTGGTTATCTTTTTAACTAAGGAGTCTAGTTAAGTTATTATTGCCTTTTCTGATTCCCCAGAAGCTCAGAATTACGTTTACTTCACAGTAAGCATGTTCAGTTTAGCGCAGGTTTTATCACTATTTATATTGAGAGAAGTAAGACCAATCAATCAATGGGTCTGGCTGACCAACATGCTCATACCTACAACTTTTTGTGTGTTTTTTGTATGTGTAGTGGAGGCAAAATATGTAATTTCTGGTGATTGGAACTACCATAAATTGATTGCCAATTTTTTTTTCCCATTGTAAGCTAATGGCATGAAAATTGATAAAGGTAATAAGGCCACATGCACCTGATAACACAGCCTAACAATTAAAGGAGAACTGAAGTCTTAAATTCGTATTTTTTTTGTATTGATTTCTAAGAAGTTTTAGATCTGAAAATCAAGTTTGGGTAGTTGATTTTGGCCTTTGGTAGTTTTTCGCGGAAAAAATTGAATTTGAAGTTGCCTTTTTCCCGCTATTGGGACACTGGTCACTTGTGGGGAAGACACATCTGCGACATCGGTGATTATACCAGTGAGGAACTATATTTGGTCCGTTGTTATTCTTACTTTTTGCGCGATATGAGTGGTGTAGAGCCCTTTCAGTTTGAATCAACGTATCCTCCAGGCGAAGAACCCACTGAATCAGATGAGGAGAGTGAAGAAGTTGATGCCGAAGTGAATCTTTCAGCCAGAATCGGCAACACAGAATTGTGCAGGTGTGGGGGGGAATTGCATAGCGATGGGCACGGCTGATGAATGTCTTTGTTGCCAAGAATTAGAGCTAAATCAGAAATTTGACAAAACAGGTTTGTTTCCTTTCGTGTGGTAATTGTTCTAATTTTTATTGATAGCTACTGAGTTGGATGCCATAATGTAATCGTACCACGCTGTCTTCTCGCGGAGCCTGTTCTTATATATGTTTTATTTTAT
Organism: Pachyseris speciosa; assembly: GCA_016490735.1. NCBI lineage: Eukaryota > Metazoa > Cnidaria > Anthozoa > Scleractinia > Pachyseridae > Pachyseris > Pachyseris speciosa. The sequence continues at coordinate 1,765,369 of JAEMWC010000026.1, forward strand.
CTTATAAATAAATGTCAATGCGTCAAGAAGACAACATGCAAGCGTAATATTATTGTTCTTTATTTGCTTTCTTTTCAGGAATTGACTGTGTAACTGAACATGCCAAGTTCAGGACGGTTTGTCTAGATACAGACGTTCTGAATACGGCTCTCCTTGCCATTCACAACGCACGCTGCCATCCCTTGCCGAATCCCATCGAAAACAGGTCAGTTTTCAACAACGTACATTACTGTACTGTTGTTTTATTCTTTGTTGTAATCAAGATAACTTTTCCTCTTCTAGAAAATGGCGTCTAGCGGCCTACCGACAGTTCACCTGGTGGGTGCATGGTGTCTTAGGAAGGAAAAAAAGGCGAGTGATTCCAGCGTGCGTTGCATCTGATGCATGATATATTTTCATGTAAATTGATGGTTTCTTTGTTATGCGTAACAAAGTAACAACCGAGTGGAGGACTAGGTAGAGGTAGGACGGCGTGAGAACTTGACATTCTATTATCCTGTGTGCTGTTAACCCAAAAATCGAAGAATCAGTTGTGAGATATTTGTTTGCTCCTCCAAGTAGTGAACGGCGCTCTCTTTTACGTATTAGTTCAAGCGTAAATTGTGCAGCTTTGTCTAGACAAACTGCCGCACTTTGATTTCTTTACTCACTAGCATACATTTAAGAAGTTCGTTCTGTCAAGCAATGTATATATATATAAAAGGAAAGTGACTATAACTTGAACGAGTGAAAAGGAATAACAACTAGAACTAAGCGAATATATGTGATAAATTGCTAAAAATAGTGATTGCACGTTCTTAAAAAACAATTATTTGTTCGGAATCCACAAATCTCCAAACGTTTTCTTCTATTCTTGCTAATATTTAACATTACAGCAACTTGGATTTCAGCTATTCAGCCTATCCCATCAAAGCATGACATTTTCTATTTTTTGCTATGCTTAGTCGTCGACTAAGACGCCAAAGCCTCATGCTGAATAAACTGAAGTGATCCTGAGAAGCCCTGTCCCGCAACAGTTCTAACAAGTTGTCACAAAAGGTACAACATGGCGAACCGGTCAACGAAGCGTCGTAAGGATTTGTTTTCAGTGGAAAGTTTACGTGAAGAGGTCAACAAAGAAATAAATACAGCGGACATTGCTGGCAACATTTTGAAGGAGTTGGGGCGTTTAAATCTCAAACGGGTCGGCAATGTTTCAGCAGATGTTGTTTTTTTGCCTTAATGGCGAAATTTGTTTATCTTTTGTTTGTTCAATAGCATATGTTGCATCTTTGCTTTTGTTGCCTGTGGATGTCTCTGTTCAGGTTATTAAAACCCTTCTTCCTCAACTAGATGAAGATGAAGCTGGCTGCATTTTTCACTCCCTTGGCAGTCTTGTTAAATTCAATGTGCATGAGAGTGAGTTCCATGTTTTCTCTCCACCATGTCAGAAGTGCACAATTTGCCACAACGATCTGGTGAAATACAACGACCCTGTCGCTGTTGATTACTTTCACCTTCGTGGCAAAAGTAGGGGTGCTAAAGTTTCCCCTAAGTGCAACCGCTGTGGTGTTTTGTTCAGTTACACGAAGTAAGGAAACCCAAATTCAGGGTGGAAGTTGTATAACACTGCAAGAAATGCTGTTGAGGCCAGCGATGTTTGCTTTGTAGAGCGAACTCTTCTGAAGTGGCAAATTTCTCTAGCGTGAGTTGTTTTTACATTTTTTGTTACCTTAGATTTGCTTTTGACTTTCTCGTTTTTTCGGTTCAGCCTATCCTTGGTAGTAGCGACATTACTAACCTCAAAGGACAAAATATTTTCTCATTGATTATCGTTACGAATTTCGTTTTATTTTCTTCTAGGTGTCATTGTTGGGTATCATTTAGTGGGTTTTCTGTTGCCTTCAACGAGGTTCATGACCTAATTACTGGTAAGGAGCTTACATGTAGGAGATCTCCACACAGAAACTCCCGAAAATGTTTCGGGCCCTAAAAACTATTTTATATGCTCTACATGTACATGTACTGTAGATGGCTTACGCCGGTTTCTAGTACTTTCCACCTCTTGTACTTGATCAATCTTTACAAGTCGTTACCATTGTAGAGGTACTGAGCCAAAAAAAAGAAAAGAAACGAGACTCTAGTGAACAACTCATGCTACTTTTTATGATATAACGGGTTACCATATCAACACAAGCTATAACAGATCTATTAAGCTGAAGCGATTATTTGGGCAGTAAAGCCACATGGTAGCAGGCGTAACCCTTGAATCTTACAATTTCAAAGGTTGAGGCCGAGCATTATCAGCCATCGAAAGCTGTTTTGGCCTTGTTAGGCCTCACCAGGCTCAAATACCCACATATTAATCGCATGAATATAAAAGGCTATAGAAACTGATGTGAAGCTTGTTGGTTATCAAAGATATCAAAGTTCTCATTTGACACTGATAAAGAGGCTCTATCATGTAATTCAGTTGACTCTCAAACCAAACTTGTGATTGTAAAATGCCAGACATTGCAGTTTTCCTGCAAAGTACATAAGGTGGCTCACACCGTTTTCTAGCACTTTCCACCTCATGTAGTTTTATGGCTGATCAGTACCAATCTCGACAAGTTGAAACATTTGTATTGTTCAAATTTGCTGAGGACTCTTTTCACTATTTGTAAAACAGAAACGCAAAATTTTCTCAACTTAGCGGCTGAAAAACCTTCCAGCTTTATGTGCCAAAGCATGAATGATTTCGAACCAATGTAATGGACCAACCCCCAGCTTCCTTCTTAGCTCAGTTGTCAGAACACTGTGCCAGTATCGCAGAGGTCGTGGGTCCCATTCCCGCACAAGCATTACTTTTTTGTTTGTTTGTTTGTTTGTTTTTATTTTTTAGTGGTGGAATGGCAGTATACAGTAGAGTTGCATCTGTCCCTGGTTACCCACATAGCCATAATATTGATAGTCTGGAAATAACTATAATGAGAGTTACATCATTCCCACGTGTTACTATTTTTGGAATATATCGGTCACCTAGGATACCACTTGCACAGATGTGTGCCTCTTTAAGAGAACTTCTCAGATTAGACTCTAGCCAATTTTGCATTTTTATGGGAGATTTCAATGTGAACTGGTTAAATCATACAGATAGACTGCCTCTTTATAATCTGTTTGTGAGAGATCACAGTTATAATCAGTAACATGTTACACAACTGATTACAGAACAGCAGTAGACCACATATACACTAACTTGCCTATGTCACAAATAGGTATGAATATTTTAGAAACCTATTTTTCAGATCATAAAGCCATTTGTGCTTTGATAAATTTTTGTAATCATCCAGAGGTTTGAATTTTTGTACCAATGAAAAATTTACACTAGCACTTCCAGTAAGTCAAATAATTATTAACAAGCCTCTCACTATAGTAATAAAAGTTTATATCTAATTACTATCATGTGGTGTGTGTAATGTCACACAGAGTCATCTTTATGAGAAACATATATTGAATAATAATTAAAGAACCATGAGCCTTAGTTTTTGATGGTCATTGTACTTATTTCTTCTCAGATTTCAAATGGCAGCCCAATCATCAAAGTCAAGGTGTGTTGAACCTTTGTTTTTACAATCACTATCTTTCTTCTTTCATTTGGCAAGCTAAGTTTATCAGAATTCTCTTATTTTAAACTCATTTTTTTCCTTCAAACTCCTTGTCTCCTTTTCATGTCAATCAAAGAAACAATAGAATATCCTCCTGTTAATAATTGATTTTCTCTTATCTACTGAAAAAGATAATCAACACTTTGCAGAACAAGGTAACAAATTAAACTTTCACTTGTTTTTATGCATGCAAGGCATCTTCAGGGGTTTCAATAAGTTTTGAAATAACCGTCTGAGGGAACTAAAGTAGGCGGGGACCTGATAATTTTTTTTTATAATTTGAGTGAAAGTACAGACCAATTAGGCGGCGGTAAGTGTAAATTCTGACAAAGTAGGCGGCGATTTTCGCCAGTTGCCGACTTCTAATGAAACCCCTGCATCTTTATATTTACAATTTAATTTAATTCCAAATTTACTCTTTCTATTCTTTTCAATTGTAGCTCTTGAAGGCTATGTCCATCAACTAAGTACAGTAAAAACAGCAACTAATGCTACAACAAAGTATTTCGACTGCAAGATGCAAACTTCCAATGAAGCAACAGTCCGAGTTGTCTGTTATTCTCCGGAAAAAAGAGTCAACTTACTGCAGGCTTTCCAACAAAAATCCCCTGTGAGAATAACTGGCATTAGAAGGAAACAGGGTGGAACTGATGACTATCACATCGCCAAAGCAGCCAAGATAAAGCCAACTATGCTAGACTTTTTATACAATGAATCATGTGCAAACAATCTGTTAAATGTTCAACAAGCCCTGGCAGCCAATCGATATGAGACACTTGACTCAAAAGTAAAAGTGATCAATAAGCCAGATAATGAGCAACCAATAGTTAAAAATGGTCAAACAAAGTACAAGGTTGATTGTATGATAGCAGATGACAGCGGCTCCATGAAAATTGTACTGTGGGAAGACGCAATTGATCAAGTGCATGCTGGCAAAAGTTATCACTTCAAAAACATCAAAGTCAACATATTTGCTGATGAAAAATACATGAACACCAGTGAGTCGACCACCATCACCGAAATACAAGATATTGAAAATATCAATTTAACAGCCTCTGAAATCCATGAAAACATAATCTCTGGCCAATGTCTGGGGATAGATGTTAAAAAAACCTGGGCATGTCTTGCATGTAACTACACAATTGAAAAAGTGCCAGATGCTGAACAAACAATCAGTTGCCCAAAATGTAACATTACCACTTTGTGTAGTGTTTTAAAACCAAAACTTGTTTGCCAGCTTCTTATAAAAAGCGGGGAGAAGCTGCATAGCTATACTTGTTTTAATGACGCAATTGAAAGTTTCCTTAAAGCCACTGATATCAAAACACCTGTTTCAGAACTTGATGTTGATGAGTTAAAAAAGCTGCTACTTCACGCTGGTGAAAAGATGTTTGTAGATAAAAGTGCACGTCTTGTAGTTCAGTTTTTTGCTGACTGAGAATAACTAGTTTGATATCGTTGGCAGCTTCATATAAAAATCGGAGAGAAGCAACATAGCTGTACTTGTTTTAATGATGCAGTAGAAAGTGTCCTTAAAGCCACTAAAAAGCTACTTATTTGTAACGACGTTCCTGTTTCAGTTTTCAAATAAATGTTTCATTTTGATTGTGTGCCCTGTTTTACAAATCCAGCCTTGTGTTTCAGCACAAGACTGTAGGATTTTGCATGTTCTTCAGATTGTTTCACAAAATTACATGTATGTTGTGCACAGATTAACATAATACTGATTTTAGTGAAAATGAGACCCCTCCCCCACACCTAACATGCCACGAACCACCTGCCCAATTCCCAGCCCTCTCTCCTTTCTCCAAGTACTACCCCAGTGCCCCATACAGGGTTCGTACAGGTCCTGGAAAACTTGGAAAGTCATGGAATTTAATAAATTCATTTACCAAGCCTGGACAGTCCTGGAAGTTAGGTTTGGGTCCTTGAAATTCATGGAAAATCAGCAGGCTCTATTAAGTGGAAAGCAATGTAGATCCAAAGATACAAAAATTACCTGACAAGTCTTCAGTAGAAATAAACATGGCGTATGTTGCAAGATTACGCTTCTGAACATTTTTGCCATTTCTGTCGTTGTTTTAACATTACTGTGTCAGAACAATCGCATGGAATTTTTCAAAAAGTCTTGGAAAAAGTCCTGGAAAGTCATTGAATTTCATAGCTCAAACGTCTACGCACCCTGCCTTACCCTGCTGCTTGCTTGGAGTGAAACTACCGCGAACCATATTAGTCTAAATGAACTGAAACCAACAAGTAAGCTGACCCAAGTAACAACCTGTAAACCTCAAAAAAACAATCACAATAGCTTCTAAACCTATACTGTTCACACAATACTGTTTTTAAAAAGCAAAACAAAATGCTGTCCATGACAGGTTCCATTTGTTTCCAACCTTTGGTATGTCGTGTCAAATCAGTCAAAATAAACTCATCAGTTCCAAGCACTAGACTCGTGTACCCTACTGAGTACCTATTTTTTAAGAGATGTTGCAGTTCTTTGGTCTCTAACATCACTGGCGTTTCCTGAAATCGCAAGAGAGAGGACAATGAAGACTTATCAAAAAGAAAAGTTTGACTTGGAATGGTGTAACGAATAGTTTCGATGTCCGTTAACTCCTTTACCTATTTAAACTAAGAATACATTTCATATGGATATCGAGGCTGATAATGGGGAAATTGTACCATTGTGTGGAGAATAAAAACGAGGATGCAATGTTCGAAAAGAATATAGCCTCTGTGCATATACATTAACTTTATTAATACCGCTTTTACCGGTCGGTAAAACGCAGTTAATGGAACATGACACCCATTGAAGGTTAGGCTGTTTACGTTCGTCACGTAATCCAGTAGGATAAACAATAGTACAATACTGAAAGCTCAATATATGAGTGAACGTTCCCTTATTCTAGCAGTTAGAACGAACACTATTCATGTCTGTATTTTAGCGTCTATCTCGTGGTATAATCTGGTAAAATATCTTAGCTTCTCCTAGATTGGCCACATATTTGTTAGCTTCATTCATTGCTAACAAGCTCACCACGTTGCGTCTATTTAGTTCACGGTACAGCTGTACCTATTGGTCGGACTTTGGGACACTGTCTTGCTATATAAAGCTCAGTACACTGTCAGAGGGCATTATCCTGGCAGCTTGCACGAGGGTACATAGTTTGTAACAATTTAGCTTTAAAATTATGGCACGCCCACGTTCTAAGTCTTCGAAAACCACGTGAACAGACGAACTCAAGAACCTTTCAAGTGAAGTTCTTCGGCTATGTCTCCAAAATCTAAATCTTCCCATCACTGGAAGTCGTGCCCGACTGCTTGAAAGGTTGAGGTTGGCAACAAATTCAGCACCGGCAGCCACCCAACGCCGCCCCAGAGGTCGCCTTCAAAATGGAAGGGTGCACCAAAACAACTCTGCGGCTTCAAATGCACACGTACGTCCGCGTCCACAGCCTAATATCCCGACCGAACAGGCCGACGCGGAGACCCACAGTTCTGACGAAGATGGGCGATCGGACGTTGACTCCGCCGTCGAAGAACTGTTGGAGGACTTTGAGCCAGAAGTTCCCCAGGATGCAGTATTTTCACCCGCTCAGATGTCGGCCATCCAGGAGACCGTGTCGACCTCCATTAACGAAGCTTTACGGGTCTTCAACAACCACGAGGCCCAAGCGCATTTCTTGGATGATCTTCGCACTCCTAGTCCTCGCACCCTAAACACAGCGACTCCCCTTGGCCTGCATCGTGCTCTGGATAAAAGCCTCAAGGACAAAATACTACGTGGTGAGTACATTGACTTTTGTTTATTACTGCCTGACTTCATGTATTGCTCCCAGGCCCCCGCTCTGCAGTTACGCTACGAGGACTCGTCCCCGGGCTCCCAGGCGTCCCCGCTAACTCTGGTTAGAAGGAAAAAGCCAGTGATTGACACTTTCCAAAAGTGGCTAGACGCCTTTACTGCCTACATGCTGGTGATCGTCGCAGTCCATCCTACGCCTGCCTTAGAACTAATACCAGCAAACTATCAGCAAAGCAGTCACTAAGTCTAAGGGGCTTGCCTGGCTTACCTACGACGAACAGTTTAGACGCCGCGCTGCTTACGACCTTTCAAAGGCCTGGGATAAAATCGATCTTGAAGTCTGGACAGTCACCTTCTCTGGCCTAGCTAAGCCACATTGTTCTGTGTGCTCTAGCCCATACCATCAGGCGGAGGATTGCCCCAACCAGGACCCAAGCAGAAAACCTCACCGCCAAGACCTGGTCTGCTTTGACTTCAACAAACGCTCCGGATGTCAATGCCATTCCTGCTATTTCCCGTACAACTGCTGTCGCTGCGGCTCAGGTAACCACGCCCAGTTCAACTGCCCTGGTCCCAAACTGTCTGGAAGCAGCAATAGACCAGCCTACCCCGGCGACCGCAGCAAGAAATAAGGTGGAGCAGCGCCAGCTAGACCGCAACCCAACAGTATCCACCCCACTTAATGTAGATGAATTAGCACTTGAATTAGTTAATCACCCTGATAGCTCTTTTGTTAGCAACTTAATCAGTGCCCTGCGGTATGGTACTCGCATTGGTTACCTTGGCCCCCACAAAACACGGGTGTCACATAATTTGACATCAGCCTCTCAACACCCCGACGTCGTTTCTGGGAACCTTAATAAGGAAGTGAAGTTGGGGAGAATTGCAGGTCCCTTCCCCTCCCCGCCCCTACCTAACTTGCAGTGTCACCCTATAGGCGTAGTTCCTAAAAAGCACTCGGTAGAATGGTGTACTATTTATCACCTCTCATACCCTGAAGGGGATAGTATAAACGACCACATCCCCAAGGATCCCTTTTCGTTGCAGTATGTTCGTGTCGACGACACGATCACAATACTGCGGTCTCTGGGCCCTGGGAGTTTTATGGCCAAAACGGACTTGAAATCTGCCTTCCGCCTTATGCCAATCCACCCCGAGGACTGGAACCTTTTGGGCATATACTGGCAATCTCAGTACTACATAGACCTTTACTTTCCATTTAGGCTTCGCAGTGCCCCTTTCCTTTTTAACCAAATTTCTGATGCTTTGGAAAGGATTCTTAAGCACAATTACAGCCTCCGCCATGTTATTCACATTTCGGACGATTTCTTCATAGCGGAGCATACAAAAATCGATTGCCTAGGGAGCTTTGCTACCCTTCTTAAGGTTACCGTGTACCTTCAGGGGTGTATCTAATCTAAGGGTTGTAGCGGCTCCCGATTACAGGCCTATATCAAATTCAAGTTAATTGAACTAGCTATTCGAATATTTCATTACCTTTGTGATAAAGTGAATTACTGAACGCTCCGTTGAGTCTAAACTCGAAGGTGTAAATCAACTTTTAAAAGCTACAACTTAATGTGATTTTTATATTTAGGGAAATTGGTATTTTTCTCAAAATCTGGAACCCAGAAGCTAAAAAAAAAACGTGTTGGGGTTTTACTTTATTCGACTGCGTTCAAAAGTTACAGAGCATTTTCAAATTCGCTAGAAAAAAAGACGGAGCGACCGCACGGAAATGGCTCTCAGCGAACTACGGTTTTGAATTATCTAATTCCCCAACACGTTTTTGTTGAAGATAAGTTAATCTAGCGACTGTCCAAATTTGATCGAAATCGAACAAATCGCCCTTGAGTTGTAACTCTTGAAAGTGTCCAGTTCAAGACAAAAATAAACTTTGCGAAAACAGCGCTTGAAAAAATCTTTACTACACAAACAAACACCGCCCGCAAATACCTCTATCGACGGTCGCCCAATCAATTTACGCTGACTTTTCTTCCAGTCACCTATTGTGGAAATTTTCCGCGTAATTTTATCTGCACGCAAACTCTCATGCTTCAAACAGTTCACTGGTTTATCATTTTGTCATATATTCTCCGGCTTTGACTAAGTTTACCTGACCCATCGTGATAGCCGTTAAACTAAAAGCACACACCCTTCATGAAGCAAAGCAACTTTTTCGCGTGCAATATTTCCCGCGCAAA
>JAEMWC010000026.1:1782500-1837500 GCA_016490735.1 Pachyseris speciosa
CTATTGTAACTGGTGTTTTTCCTACAGAATGGAAATCCACGAAAGTCATTCCTTTATTTAAACAGGCAGAGCATTCCGATTTAAATAATTATCGCCCTATTTCTATAATTCCAGTCGTAGCTAAGGTCTTTGAGCGAATCGTATACAATCAATTCTATCAATATCTAACTGAAAATAATCTAATTTCCAGTAGTCAGTCAGGGTTTCGATCACTTCACTCCACTACTACTGCCTTGCTAGAAGCCACAGATAATTGGGCTTTCAATATCGATAAAGGCAACGTTAATGCAGTGGTTTTTCTAGATCTGAAGAAGGCTTTTGACACCGTCGATCACTCTATCTTGTTATCTAAATTAAAAACCTATGGTGTTGGAAGCGTTTCGTCTAACTGGTTTAAATCATATTTGAGTAATCGTACGCAAAAATGTTTTGTTAACGGTTCCCTCTCTGATAGCCAACCTCTAACTTGCGGTATTCCCCAAGGAACAATCCTTGGACCTCTTCTTTTCATACTCTATATAAATGATCTACCAAATTGTCTCGTTAATTTACATCCCAGAATGTATGCAGATGATACGCATCTTACTTTTGCCAGCAACAATGTTGTGCATCTAGAAGAAGGTATGAACGATGAACTAAAATTACTAAATGGTTAATGGCAAATAAACTCACTCTTAATAAGTCAAAGACTGGGTTTATGTTGATAGGCTCAAGGCAAAGGTTGAGTACTTTTAATAGAACCCTGTCTCTTACTCTCGATAGCAATTCTATAAAACAAGTTGAATTTACGAAATCTCTTGGTGTTTATATCGATGAAAATTTAACTTGGAACGTACATATCGAAAAAATCTCAAAAAAAATTGCTTCTGGTATTGGAATCCTGAAGCGAAGCAGGTCCTTTGTTCCCTTTGAAACACTGCTATGTATCTATAATGCTTTAGTTCAACCTCATTTCGATTATTGTAGTGTCGTATGGGGGAACTGCAATAAATCTCTTGCCACTAAACTACAAAAACTACAAAATCGTGCTGCGCGTATTTTGACCTCTTCTTCTTACGATGCCAATGCTGATGAACTCTTTTTAAGACTTGGCTGGAAGAAACTTGATCTTCAACGTAAATTAAAAACAGCCACTATGGTTTATAAATCACTTAATGGTCTCGCTCCTGATTATCTGAAATCTATGTTTACCGATCGGAGTGAAATATCTACCTATTCTCTAAGGGACTGCGAAGGTAAACTAGCTGTTCCACTGCCCCGCACTAACTTTCTAAAAAACAGCTTTAGCTATGATGGTGCGGTGCCGTGGAACAGTTTACCTACTAATCTGCGGCAAGCACAAACTCTCGCGAGTTTCAAATCCAGCTGCAGAGGTTTCTTTTCTAGCTATGAATGATTTAATTATGATTATAAACACACGGCATTCATGGAAAGCAGGCATTTTCTTATTGCTGTTTATTTATTTATTTATTATTTTTCTGTCGTTTTAAGATTTTGTAATTAGTATATTTAACAATGTAATTAATGTAATTTAGAATTTACGTTAAGTCCTGATGTTTTAGAAATGGCTTGGCTCAGTGTCAACCCTGACAAACAATCCCCGAGCGACCCAGTAAAATCAAAAAATCAAGTATCTCTCCAGATATTTTGAAATTAGTCCTCACAATCCACTGTATATTGTTGCTTTACTTGATTTTAAATCCCTTTCAACACTGGTTGATGAACGCTCCATTGACAACTTCATCAATTACTGTCTGAGGAAGACCTTCCTTTTAGAACATAAACAAAAACAAAAAAGCTCAATACTATGTTTGCCTACTGAGGCCTTTTCATGGTTGAACAACTATGTGCTGGAGCCCTTCAAAGCCATTATAAGAAAGGACCTTCCTCACCCACAAGAACTAAAACTGATAGTAATGCCACTGCACATGGGAGACATATCACACTGGGGACTTGTGTGTGTAGACCTAGAAACCCTTACAGTTTATTTTGATGGAGGGCTGACACTGGCTCCGCCAGCTCATCTTTGTCATTTAGTGGGCAGGCTGGTCAAGCCTCTGAATGATATGTTTCCATCCATGAACAATTTCAACAGCATGGCATCCAGTCACCTTGCCACATCACAGCATAAAAGAATGCATATGCCACAGCAGAGACTTGATGGTAAGACAGCTGGTGGTGGCAGTTGTGGGATGGGTGTAATCTTATTGGCTCAACAGATCATCCTTGAGGAGAGAGTTCCTCCTATCCCAATAACCTGGGCTTTTCAAGAATCTAACTACTACAGGAAGAAGCTGATGCTGTACGTTCTCACATAAGTCATCATAACACGGCTAACAAGTTTACAATGATAATCATGTAACTGCGTGGGTAGAATATACATGTACCTGACATTGCAGTATAATAGTCACACCATCACTGTAACATTGTAACCACGTGGGTAGAATATACCTAAATAAATGTAAGTTATGTATTGTTTTCTGTTCACATGCCTAACAGCTTTTGCTTTACAGGTGCTGTTTCCGGTGTGGAGTGGATAAAGTAAAATTCAATACACCCAGATCTCTAATGTCCCAAGCCTCGGTTGCATGTGTTCAAATGCATAATGTATGCCCAGTAGATGTGTTTCTTCAGATGACTAGAAATAGCACTGCAGTTTACTTGGACTTCCTGCTAACATTATCAGTTTGATTTAGACTGTTGAAATGGTCTAGGGTATGTGGGTTATGCTGATTCCTGAAGTCATGTTTGATGATTTCAGTTGAGTACTGCAGCATACACTATCCTAATTGGATTCCCAATTGTTATATGCTGGCTCCTGATTTTCCTGATGTCTTGTAAGTCAGTTGAGTAGTGCAGCATACACTTTCACCATACAATACTGATTATAGATGTTTTGACTACCTTGCTACAGACTGACATAAATAGTCTTGAGCATCAATGTCCTGGCAACAATGAGTCGAGTTGGTTACTCGATGATACCCTCCTGTGTCTAAATTTATTGTTGGCATCAAAAAATATCATTTAAAGTGTCTATATCGTCTTCTGTTGTTGTTTTTTATTTTTTGTGGTTCTGGTATGTCCATAAAGAGTAGATAGATGTTCAAAAACGTTTTTTTTTTTCGAATTCTGCCATGTTTTTGCCCTGAAATCATCATTAAAGCTTCCTGCTTGAGCCACGCCCATCAAACTTGACAGAGCTAGTAAAGGGCATGGGTCTATTCCAGATTTGACGTCACAAACTGATTTGCATCGCATTTAGTCTTTGTAAACATGCATGCAAAGCAGTTTGTGATGTCAAATCAAGAATAGACCCATGGGCTTGGCTCAAATGGGTAATTTGAACGACGATTTCAGGGCAAATTCAAAAAAACTTTTTTGAACAGCTATCTACTCCTTAAGTACATACCAGGAACCATAAAAAAAGAATGGAAGACGATATAGACACTTTAAGACAACAGGATAATACCGTCTTGAATGTGAGGGGGGGGGGGGGGGACCAGGAAACCAGATTCAGTTTCTTGTGTTTTATGTCATTGCTACCTGAAAAAGTACCATTATCTCACTGAGAAGCCATTTCTTTCGCACTGAGAAACAAATCTTGGAAACAGGTTATGTTTTCATGATTATTCATTTGTAACTCGAGATAAACCAACACTTAAGACTGGTTTTTTTAACCCTCGACCATAAGCAAGTCCCTTAATTTTTCTTCAGGATAGTGAAGCGAGCGAAAGATACCTAAGTGCGTAGACTTGAGTACTGGACGCTCCAGGTGCAGAAAACAATTATCAAATCTCGGCAAAGCAAATGCACGACCTCAAACACGTGATGGTATGGTACCTACTCCGTTAAGAAATTTCGATTTGTGTGTAGTCTAGATTGGCTGAAACGCATTTAGAAATGCAATGCCATGCCATGCCATGCCATCGCAATTTCTTAAAATATGACTATAACCGATCAAAATATTGAAGCTGTTTTAAACTTGAAATTCATTTGACTTATTCAGCTCATCGCTTTCACCACTCCCAGATATTAGTAAGATTCAATATTTTTGTCGATGATAATTTGAAGGAACATTATAATTACAGCAACACTCCTCGAGGCAAAGAACGGCTGCGTAGGAGACTAGTGTGGGGGCTGGTTTTACAGTACGTGAGTAGCTTGATAGACTTGATAATGGATTCTCCTTCCAAGCAAGTATTCGAACATATCATTGTCCCTGATGATTTAGCTGTGCAGTTCACCTGTGATGTCTGGTTAGTTTTGTAATGTAGCTTCATCGATTTAACTTGAACAAGCTTCTAGTCTTATTCTCTTTTATGTTCCCAGCAAAAATCCATTGCTTGATGCGGAAATTGTCATTCCGTGTGGGCAAAGTTTCTGTGGTTTCTGCGTCGAACAGATTAAGGGATCGCCGGCCAGGGCTTCAACTTGCCAACTGTGCAGGCAACCAGTGACAACTTCCTGCACAAACAGAAAAGCGAACAGCATGCTCTCGACCGTGCAGGGAAGTTGTCTCTGGTGCCATGAAACATTCCCCCTCGACACCGCAAAGCAGCATATTCGACAATGCCAAGAGCTTGAAGTCGAATGTGCTGCTTGCAAGGAAAGTGTAAAGCATGCAGACAACCACCACGACGAAATCTGCCCGTACAAAGAAACAAGATGCAAGTGTGGCGAGAAGAACACTCAATAATCACAAAAAGACCACGTGCCCAATGAGAGAAATTCAGTGTCCACTAAAGTGTGGAGCGCTCGTGAAGCGGTGAGTCAGTTATAAAAGTAGATTACTCATTTAGTTAAAAATATTGAAGCATTAGTTTTTTTACTCTTAGCCGTCGGCGGGACTAAAGTACAGGTCACATTCCACAGGTCAACACACAGGTCACTGTCCTACAGATCAATTAAGAGGCCCAAAAGTGTCTACTAACCCTAATTACTATCCAAAATTTGCATTTAGATTGGGACAAACTGCTTAGCTTACTTACCAATCAAAAAAGCTGTGACCTGTACCTCAATGACCTGTGGAATGTGACCTGTACTTTAGCCCCGGCTGGACAAAGATTAACCTAGAAATCGGTTGGAACTGTTTACATTCATCGGCATCAACCTCGATGATGTGGATAACTTGTCAGGGGTTTTAAAAAGATAATAATAATAATAAGCATTTATATAGCGCTAAATCAACTAATTCTTCTTAGCGCTTTACAATATCTACTATATGATTAAGAAAGAAATTACATAATAATTAAAAAAGGAAATTAAAATATAAATTGTTAACTAAAGGCAAATTTAAACAAGTAAGTCTTCACGTCCTTTTTGAAAACAGTCAAAGTATTTGATGATCTAAGTGATAAAGGTACTTTGTTCCGCAGTCTGGGGCCAGCAGTTGATAAAGCTCTCTCGCCATATGTCTTCAGAGATGTTCTTGGGATGCTCAAGAGCCTTTGTGAATAGGAGCATAGTGAGCGAGAACTGGTGCAGTAATGTAAAAGGTCAGAAATATAAGCAGGAGCTAAGCCGTTCAGACCTTTGTAGACTAACAGGAGTACTTTAAAAATAATTCTGTATTGAACAGGTAACCAGTGAAGCTTGCGTAAAACAGGAGTAATATGCTCAGTTTTCTTTGTGGAAGTAACAATTCTAGCAGTGGCATTCTGTATTGTCTGTAACTTATTAATCACATAGGTTGGAAGTACGTAGAGCAGAAAATAGAGTTCATAGATTTCTGCGGTTAACGAGCTTCTTTCCAAACTGTGTTTTCTGTAGAAGTAGGTTACAGTGAACGGCATAGTGAACGGTGTAGGATGCCGTGATAGTTTTCTGAAAGTATGGACCCCAGAAACACCCCAGAAACAAAACATGTTGGTGTGATCGAGTTGAAAAGTACCCAGATGCCAGAGCTCTTTAGTTTTCTTTCCCGAGGATGATTAAACGCATTGCAGCTTCTCCATTCAATAAACATCGTAAAATACGGAACGATCGCAGGGAAAAGGCTCTCCACTGGCTAATGTTGTTGACTGCGAACAAATCGCTCTTGAGTGTCTCGTTCAAGACAAAAATATAGTTTGCAAAAACAGTGCGTGAAATAAATCTCCTCTGCAAAAATAAACACCATCCCAAACACCTCTTTCGACGATCGGCCACTGAATCAATTTACAGAATTTACGCAACACTTTCTTCCGGTCAACTACTTTGAAAAAAATTTTCCACGTAATTTTATCTTTACACAAACACTCTGACCCTTGTTGTCTACAGACGCATCAGTATACTGTCAGTTTACGTCCGATGCAAAAAGTTTATATCCTGATTTCTCGACGACTATTCACTCGTTTTGAATTGTAATTATTTTTGTTGTTGGAAAATGAAAATAAAAAGTTTAATTTATGGCAAAAAAATCGAAAATTTTATACCCTGAACGGACACAGTATCGTTAAAATTTACGGAAATCAAAGAAGTCATTGACTTGTTCCTGGTGAAAATTAAAGTGCACCTAAACCGAAGAAAGTTTGTTATTGTTGGGGAGCAGGGTTGGGGCAGCGGTGAGCTCGCTTTCCCCCAATGTGTCCTTCAATTCCTACACTCGGCACAATAAGTGGTTTTTCTAGTATCGGACTGAAACTTGTCAATGCCATCCAAATGAGTGGGAGCACTCCGTCTCATCTAGATTTGAACTCAAAACTACTGATTGCTCAAACGTATTTTCTTTACTTTCTAAACTTTGTAAATCTAAAGCGACAGGATTACATAAAATCTCAGCAAGACTTCTTCGTGAGTGTGCTGATCTGGTCGCAAGTTCTCTTTGTGCCATTTTTAATAGATCTATTGTAACTGGTGTTTTTCCTACAGAATGGAAATCCACGAAAGTCATTCCTTTATTTAAACAGGGAGAGCATTCCGATTTAAATAATTATCGCCCTATTTCTATAATTCCAGTCGTAGCTAAGGTCTTTGAGCGAATCGTATACAATCAATTCTATCAATATCTAACTGAAAATAATCTAATTTCCAGTAGTCAGTCAGGGTTTCGATCACTTCACTCCACTACTACTGCCTTGCTAGAAGCCACAGATAATTGGGCTTTCAATATCGATAAAGGCAACGTTAATGCAGTGGTTTTTCTAGATCTGAAGAAGGCTCTTGACACCGTCGATCACTCTATCTTGTTATCTAAATTAAAAACCTATGGTGTTGGAAGCGTTTCGTCTAACTGGTTTAAATCATATTTGGGTAATTGTACGCAAAAATGTTTTGTTAACGGTTCCCTCTCTGATAGCCAACCTCTAACTTGCGGTATTCCCCAAGGAACAATCCTTGGACCTCTTCTTTTCATACTCTATATAAATGATCTACCAAATTGTCTTGTTAATTTACATCCCAGAATGTATGCAGATGATACGCATCTTACTTTTGCCAGCAACAATGTTGTGCATCTAGAAGAAGGTATGAACGATGAACTAACTAAAATTACTAAATGGTTAATGGCAAATAAACTCACTCTTAATAAGTCAAAGACTGGGTTTATGTTGATAGGCTCAAGGCAAAGGTTGAGTACTTTTAATAGAACCCCGTCTCTTACTCTCGATAGCAATTCTATAAAACAAGTTGAATTTACGAAATCTCTTGGTGTTTATATCGATGAAAATTTAACTTGGAACGTATATATCGAAAAAATGTCAAAAAAAATTGCTTCTGGTATTGGAATCCTGAAGCGAAGCAGGTCCTTTGTTCCCTTTGAAACACTGCTATGTATCTATAATGCTTTAGTTCAACCTCATTTCGATTATTGTAGTGTCGTATGGGGGAACTGCAATAAATCTCTTGCCACTAAACTACAAAAACTACAAAATCGTGCTGCGCGTATTTTGACCTCTTCTTCTTACGATGCCAATGCTGATGAACTCTTTTTAAGACTTGGCTGGAAGAAACTTGATCTTCAACGTAAATTAAAAACAGCCACTATGGTTTATAAATCACTTAATGGTCTCGCTCCTGATTATCTGAAATCTATGTTTACCGATCGGAGTGAAATATCTACCTATTCTCTAAGGGACTGCGAAGGTAAACTAGCTGTTCCACTGCCCTGCACTAACTTTCTAAAAAACAGCTTTAGCTATGATGGTGCGGTGCCGTGGAACAGTTTACCTACTAATCTGCGGCAAGCACAAACTCTCGCGAGTTTCAAATCCAGCTGCAGAGGTTTCTTTTCTAGCTATGAATGATTTAATTATGATTATAAACACACGGCATTCATGGAAAGCAGGCATTTTCTTATTGCTGTTTATTTATTTATTATTTTTCTGTCGTTTTAAGATTTTGTAATTAGTATATTTAACAATGTAATTAATGTAATTTAGAATTTACTTTAAGTCCTGATGTTTTAGAAATGGCTTGGCTCAGTGTCAACCCTGACAAACAATCCCCGAGCGACCCAGTAAAATCAAAAAATCAAGTATCTCTCCAGAAATTTTGAAATTAGTCCTCACAATCCACTGTATATTGTTGCTTTACTCCATTGACAACTTCATCAATTACTGTCTGAGGAAGACCTTCCTTTTAGAACATAAACAAAAACAAAAAAACTCAATACTATGTTTGCCTACTGAGGCCTTTTCATGGTTGAACAACTATGTGCTGGAGCCCTTCAAAGCCATTACAAGAAAGGACCTTCCTCTGTAGCGTGGGGCCTGAGCCCAAGTTCAGTCGCACATGCGTGGTTAGTGGTCTAGAAAAACATGTGCTTGTAAAGTTAGGCTTATGAGAAACTATAAAGCGTTCTGGACGTTATCCGTGTCGTTGTTTGTGTTACATTTGGTGGCAGCGGTGGAGATTTTAACCATGGAAGACACTGTGAAAGCCTTGGAGGCGAAATTGGCCCAGCTTGAAGCGAAACTCGCGACGAAAAGTGAAATTACGGCGGCCGGTTCAAGCAGCTCCACGAGCTCATCGACCACATCCCCGGATCATTCTCTTCGCATTAAACCTGAAACTTTCTCGGCTGCTTCGGGAGAAAACTGGTTGGTGTGGCTACGGAAATTTAAAAACATTGCGTCGCTGAACAAGTGGAATGCCGAGCTTCAAAGTCAAATTTTGCCGGCGTACATGAAAGGCCTCGCCGAACAGACATATTACAGTCTGACTGCCGAGCAAACTACTACTTGGGCGGCTCTGGAACGCGCTCTAACAGATCGTTTTCATCCAAAGGAATCCCGCCAAGTACACATTTCTACTCTACAAGCCAAATTACGTCGCCCCGACGAAGATTTACATCAACTGAGGTGCGAAATCTCCCGCCTTGTGGAGCTGGCTTATCCAGATGACCCGCCGGATATACTTAATCGTACCGCCAGGGATTTCTTCATAGGCGCTTTATCTCCCCTAACTTTACGAGAGAAGGTGTTGGATTTGGGCCCAAACACCTTAGACGAGGCACTGGCAGCGGCTCAGCGATTTGAATCAAATCAAAAAGTGTTAAACAAAGGAAGTGCTCGAGTCCTTGCTTCAACTTCTGGAGTGGAAGGAGAAGGGAACTTGGCCTCGCAACAGGGGTCCCCGGAACCCCCAGTATGGGCTAAGCAGCTATTTCAACAACAAGCTGAAATCTTAGAGAAGCTGAAGAGCATTCCTCAAGGAAGGCAAGGTAGGAATGAAAGTGTAGAGTCTGGACAAGGCCCCAGAGCATGTTTTAAGTGTGGCAGTTTGACCCATTTTATTCGTGATTGTCCACACCAAGTCCGTCCTGACCAGGGAAACTGGCGACGGGCGGGGCGCAACCAGAAGTGACCCCGCCCGATAATTCAAAGGGGGCATTTTTGTCATGTGATGTCAATGGTGTTAAGTCCCAAGCTTTACTGGATACGGGTGCAGAAGTAACAATTATTAGTGAAGACCTGTACTATCGCACTAAGACCAACGTGAGTAAACTTGAACCGCCAAGGAAGCCTGTTCTGGGAGCCAACAACATGCCGCTTGATGTCGTTGGTGAAACAGAGTTGAAACTCCGGCTTGGTGGGATCAAGGTGCAGCATAAGGTGCTTGTGAGTCGAGGGTTGCCACAACCAGTGTTAATTGGTATAGATTTCTTAATGGCTCACAAGTGTATAATTAACTTTGACACTAAGACTGTCTACAGTGAGGGAGGACCCACTGAGATGGTGTTTGGACACCTTGACAAAGTGTACAGGATCACTGTTGCTGAGACCGTAACATTATCACCAAATATGGTTGCCGATATACCTTGTGAGATTCGGGGGGTGAGTGGCCTGGACGAGTGTATGGGTGTGGTGGAACCATCAAACATGTTTTCAGAAAGATACTCCGCTGGGGCCTTGCGCACTGCAGTAACTGTAAAAGAAGGCCGAATCCCAGTTCGTGTGTTTAATTGTCTTAACAAGCCTATCAAAATTTACAGATGCAGCAGTATTGGGGACCTCCATCCTCTAGCCGGCATGGAAGAACTGCCTGACGGGAGCGCCACGGGCAAGGGGTACAAGATTGTACCGCCTAGTGTTCCGAAGGAAAATGTTGAGGTTGACTTGGGGGCTAGACAGTGTAGTGCAGTTTTTGTGGGTGACTCTGGCAATGGTAGTATTCCGGTGGAAGAGATGTTCCCCATAAGTAGTGGTTCAGTTCCAGAGGAGGAAAAACGTAAGCACTATGAGGTGTTGTCCACTTATGCTGACTGCATTTCAAAGGGGCCGTGGGATTTAGGTACTGCTAAGGGAGTGAAACATACCATTGACACCGGCCCTGCACAGCCAATCCGGGTACCACCTAGGAGGGTCCCCTTCCATAAAAGGCAAGAAATGCGCCGTCAGGTGGATGAGATGCTTGAAGCACAGATTATAGAGCCATCTGAATCCCCATGGTCCTCTCCAGTAGTTCTGGTTGCGAAGCCTGATGGCACTCAACGTTTCTGTGTGGACTATCGTGCTCTAAACAAGGTAACCAAGCGAGACTTGTACCCACTTCCTCGGTGCGATGACATATTGGAGAGCTTAGCTGGGGCACAGTGGTTTTCTCACCTTGATCTTCTTAGGGGGTACTGGCAAATTGATGTTGCAGAAGAAGACCGGGAAAAAACAGCCTTCGCGACCCCGGATGGCCTTTACCAATTCCGCAACCTAAGCTTTGGTCTAACAAATGCACCTGCGTGCTTCATGAGGGCTATGCACCTTACCTTGAAAGGTTTATGCTGGTCAGACTGTCTAGTGTATCTAGATGACATTATTATCTTTGGTCGAACTCTACAGGAGCACAGGGAGAGACTGTCATTGGTCCTGTCGCGCTTGTCAGAAGCAGGATTGAAGATTAACCCCAAGAAATGCAAGTTCTTGTCCGAACAGGTGGTTGTGTTAGGTCATGTGGTGACTTGCGATGGCATATCTACTGATCCAGAGAAAGTACGAGTCATAAAGGAGTGGCCAGTGCCGGAGAATGAGAGCCAGTTGAAAGCATTCCTGGGAACAGCTGGTTACTATCGAGAATTCGTGCCAAACTACGCTCACATTGCTTCCCCTTTGCACAGTGCTTCTCAAAAGGGTGATCGTTTTAGATGGTCAGCTGAGTGTGAAGAAGCCTTTCAGGCTATTAAGCGTAAATTGATGAACGCCCCCATCCTTGCTTTTCCCCAGTTGGATGTACCATTCGTTCTAGACACTGATGCCAGCGACAGTGGTTTGGGAGCAGTGTTGTCTCAGGTTCAAGGTGGGAAAGAGCGTGTAATAGCGTATGCAGCACGTGCACTATCAAAGGCTGAAAGGAACTATAGCACCACCCGTAAGGAACTTTTAGCCCTTGTGTGGGGAGCTGAGCACTTTGAGACTTATCTCTATGGGAGACGCTTTCTGGCTAGGACTGACCATAGTGCTCTACAGTGGCTAAAGAACTTCAAAAACCCTAGGGGCCAGGTTGCTCGGTGGCTCGAAAGGCTAAGTGATTTCGATTTTGAGGTGGAACATCGCCCTGGGCAGTTGCATGGTAATGCAGATGGACTGTCCCGCTTTTTGTGGGAAGGGGCCGCATCAGCTGAACATGACAAGGGGGAAGCCACATTGATCCAGTCTGTCAATATGGAGCCTCTTTCAAGGGAAAGTATAAGAGCAGCCCAGAACCAAGATCCTGTTCTGTCACAGGTGGCAGAGTGGCTTAAAACTGGTGTCAGATCCCCAAGGAGTGATGTGGAAGGAGGCGGGCGCAAACTTCTATCATACTGGTCACAGTGGGGAAGGTTGTTTCTCAAGGACAGTCTGGTGTTCAGACGCTGGGAAGATGAAGTGTCAGGTCAAGAAACTTCGCAGCAACTTTGCTTGCCAGAGAGCCTAGTACCACAAGTGCTGTCTGCCCTTCACGACAGTCCTTCTGCAGGTCACCTTGGCGTGGCGAAAACTCTGGCGAGAGTGCGTAGAAGATTTTACTGGCATGGGATGCGAGAGGATGTCGAGAATCACATTAGAAGGTGTGGTCCTTGTGCGGAAGTCAATGACCCTCCCAAGTTGCCAAAGGCGCCCCTCATCAACATCAAGTCGGGTCACCCTTTACAAAGAGTGGCCATAGACATAGTTGGTCCTACACCGAGGTCTAGTTTTGGTCACGAGTGGCTGCTGGTGGTTTCCGATCACTTTACTAAATTTGCTCAAGCTTTCCCAGTCAGAAACACTTCAGCAGTAACGCTTGCAAAGAAGGTGATGGACGAATACATATGCCGGTTTGGGTGCTTTGAGAGCTTACACTCTGATCAGGGAGCCAATGTGGATGGTGCTGTCTTCAAGGGACTGTGTGATTTAATTGATGCAGCTAAAACTCGGACAACGCCTTACCACCCCCAAGGAGATGGACAAGTAGAGAGACTAAACAAATCACTTGTGAAGATCCTGTGTAAGCTGATTTCTGACCATCGCCGGGACTGGGCAGACTTTGTGCCGAAAGCGGTTCTTGTGTACAATACTAGTGTTCATGAATCGACGGGATTTACCCCTTACCGCCTAATGTTTGGCAGAGAAGCTATCTTGCCTGTGGATGCTGTCTTGAAGTTTGAAACCTCACCTCCCCAGGGAGAGGCGCAGACTTACCCCGATTATGTTATTCAGCAGAAGAAGCATCTGGAGGAGACGGAGCAGATCGTGAGAGAGAACCTCAAGCGAGCACAGAAATCTCAGAAAGCTTATTACGATACTAAGTGCCACGGTCAGCGGTTTCATGTAGGAGACCGAGTCTGGTATCGAAACCGAACCAGAGCAAGAAGGAAGAAATTCCTCAAACCTTGGTGCGGTCCTTGGAGGGTTGTGAAAGCTCTGTCTGATGTTACCTATCGTATTGAGGAGGAGAGAAGGAAGGCAGGGAATCGTCGTAAGAGGAAGGTGGTCCACTTCAACTATCTCAAACCATGCTTTACACCTCCAGAGATTAATGAAAAGCACTCCCCGGAAGCTACCTTTGGAGGTGCAGGTCGATCAGAAAGATTGGGAGATGTGCAACAGCCAACTCAGATTCAAGGGGCATCCGATGATACTGGGGGCGTTGATTTGGAATGGCTGGAGGATCCAGTGGCTCCATCCACAGAAGTTCATCAAACCCCTCAGGTCCAAGAATTGAGTGGTACTCTAGGTCCGGATTCGCAGCCTGCGGATATACCTTCCCATCCAGAGGTTCCTTTGGTAAACAATGAATCTTTTCCAAGTCAGACTCCAGTGAGACCGAGACGTGAACGGAAAGAGCCACTGTGGCTCCAGGACTATGTCAGAACAGTTGTTGTTCATCCAACTTGGCCGTTTTACCTTGTTGGGACAGTTGCATACTAACTTTTCATGTTTCTTACTCTAACCTCTGTCTTCATATGGGAGGGGGTGATGTAGCGTGGGGCCTGAGCCCAAGTTCAGTCGCACATGCGTGGTTAGTGGTCTAGAAAAACATGTGCTTGTAAAGTTAGGCTTATGAGAAACTATAAAGCGTTCTGGACGTTATCCGTGTCGTTGTTTGTGTTACACCTCACCCACAAGAACTAAAACTGATAGTAATGCCACTGCACATGGGAGACATATCACACTGGGGACTTGTGTGTGTAGACCTAGAAACCCTTACAGTTTATTTTGATGGAGGGCTGACACTGGCTCCGCCAGCTCATCTTTGTCATTTAGTGGGCAGGCTGGTCAAGCCTCTGAATGATATGTTTCCATCCATGAACAATTTCAACAGCATGGCATCCAGTCACCTTGCCACATCACAGCATAAAAGAATGCATATGCCACAGCAGAGACTTGATGGTAAGACAGCTGGTGGTGGCAGTTGTGGGATGGGTGTAATCTTATTGGCTCAACAGATCATCCTTGAGGAGAGAGTTCCTCCTATCCCAATAACCTGGGCTTTTCAAGAATCTAACTACTACAGGAAGAAGCTGATGCTGTACGTTCTCACATAAGTCATCACAACACGGCTAACAAGTTTACAATGATAATCATGTAACTGCGTGGGTAGAATATACATGTACCTGACATTGCAGTATAATAGTCACACCATCACTGTAACATTGTAACCACGTGGGTAGAATATACCTAAATAAATGTAAGTTATGTATTGTTTTCTGTTCACATGCCTAACAGCTTTTGCTTTACAGGTGCTGTTTCCGGTGTGGAGTGGATAAAGTAAAATTCAATACACCCAGATCTCTAATGTCCCAAGCCTCGGTTGCATGTGTTCAAATGCATAATGTATGCCCAGTAGATGTGTTTCTTCAGATGACTAGAAATAGCACTGCAGTTTACTTGGACTTCCTGCTAACATTATCAGTTTGATTTAGACTGTTGAAATGGTCTAGGGTATGTGGGTTATGCTGATTCCTGAAGTCATGTTTGATGATTTCAGTTGAGTACTGCAGCATACACTATCCTAATTGGATTCCCAATTGTTATATGCTGGCTCCTGATTTTCCTGATGTCTTGTAAGTCAGTTGAGTAGTGCAGCATACACTTTCACCATACAATACTGATTATAGATGTTTTGACTACCTTGCTACAGACTGACATAAATAGTCTTGAGCATCAATGTCCTGGCAACAATGAGTCGAGTTGGTTACTCGATGATACCCTCCTGTGTCTAAATTTATTGTTGGCATCCAAAAATATCATTTAAAGTGTCTATATCGTCTTCTGTTGTTGTTTTTTATTTTTTGTGGTTCTGGTATGTCCATAAAGAGTAGATAGATGTTCAAAAACGTTTTTTTTTTTCGAATTCTGCCATGTTTTTGCCCTGAAATCATCATTAAAGCTTCCTGCTTGAGCCACGCCCATCAAACTTGACAGAGCTAGTAAAGGGCATGGGTCTATTCCAGATTTGACGTCACAAACTGATTTGCATCGCATTTAGTCTTTGTAAACATGCATGCAAAGCAGTTTGTGATGTCAAATCAAGAATAGACCCATGCCCCTTACTAGCGCGGTCTAGTTTGATGGGCTTGGCTCAAATGGGTAATTTGAACGACGATTTCAGGGCAAATTCAAAAAAACTTTTTTGAACAGCTATCTACTCCTTAAGTACATACCAGGAACCATAAAAAAAAAAATGGAAGACGATATAGACACTTTAAGACAACAGGATAATACCGTCTTGAATGTGAGGGGGGGGGGGGGGGGGGGGGGAACCAGGAAACCAGATTCAGTTTCTTGTGTTTTATGTCATTGCTACCTGAAAAAGTACCATTATCTCACTGAGAAGCCATTTCTTTCGCACTGAGAAACAAATCTTGGAAACAGGTTTTGTTTTCATGATTATTCATTTGTAACTCGAGATAAACCAACACTTAAAGACTCTCTGGCTACCAAGATGCAACGCGCGCATCACCCAAGGTTTCGTATGATACGAAACCTTCATTTTGTCCATCGTTCAATGACTGGTTACGAAATCGGTTTTGAATCTAAGCAATCTTCGCAGGATTTTAAACAGTTGTAACTTGTAATCCATAGTTTTATTGTTATTCTTCACTAAAAAGTGGATATTTCGCTGGCAAACGTACTTTTTGAACGTTTTTGGATCGTTTGAACAACCGAGAGGCTGACGATGTAGACTGTGACGATGGCGGCTTTGAAGAATCGCGGTGGAAGACCTCGGAGGCCAGAGCCTCTGAAAGTTGTGTATCTCAGAGAGTCAGTCCGTGAACACTGGAGGATCAGAAAGAATTCCTTGGGATATGCCAAGCTAACCGATAGCGAGTTTGCTCAGGTTTTACTTCAGTAAGTCACATTTCAATGCTGTGTTCGGAAATCGCTTCTCGTGTCAAACGTGATATAATTGAAGTTATCCTCGATAATTTTGGTCAACTTCTCGCTTTCTCTCGTTGTAGTTGGCGCCCAACAATCAGAGCGGAGGACAATGACAATGCCCGATGTTGGTATACAGGACGATAGTTTACCAGTTCTCGATTGTAGTTGAGGTGAGTTGTAATTTCTCTGGCACTTATCTTCACGCTTTACTTTCAATGAAAGAAATTTCGCATTATCTGATCATCATGGCAACAGAAATGTTGTGGTTCAATTTTATCCTTGGTTCAATGTTTATTTTCCTTTGTTTTGTACTCACTATCATACATTGCCATACACAAGAACAAAATAAATTAAAAAATTTTATTTTCCTTTGTTTTGTACTCACTATCATACATTGCCATACACAAGAACAAAATAAATTAAAAATTGAACCAAGGATAAGATTGAACTACGACATGAACAGTTCCTTTTGTACACAGTGTTTTCATTTTTTTCGTTTAGATATAGTTGCTCCTGAGTATTGTATTTTTTATGGTTTGTTTTATGAGACAGTATTTCTCACAAGAAAAGTAAAGAAAAGGGCCACTACTGCATTATTTTTGTATGATCAATCATTGTTGAGTTGAATAATATTGATAGTTCATACGTACAGTGTAAGGTCATGAGTATGTGTACGATTACGTAGCCATGGCATCAAGGTAAATGTATGTATCTACATTTTAGACATACAAGCCTGTTGGAAAACTTCAACAGCATGATGCTAAAGTATACCCCCAAGAGGAATGCCTTTGAGTAAGTACGTTGTCAAACATAATGTTCTCAAACAAGTGCTATGTATGATGGCTGTGAAAAATTGAGCATAGTTATCTTTTTAGTCATTTTGCTACATTATTGTGTGGGGTATTCTGCTGGATCTCCATACCAGTCCTTTTGTATAGTCTTATGCTACAACCAATTAAACTATCACATACAAATGTTCTAAAAGGAACTTTGTTTCCACAGCTTCCTTGCTTTCTGTTTACGAATGTTTCTGGCTGCGCTTGACCACAACATGCACGTTTTCCGACCACAATTGACTACAAAGGATGGACAGCCACTATGGGAGAAGCACTACTCCAAGCGTACTAAAAGATGGCACCCTGAACCTGTGAAAGCTGAGAAGTCATTTCACTACATTCCATACTTAATGGCAAGCATCATGAAAGGAAGGGTGGATGATGAAGAAAGTGCTGCAAGGGTGGTGTCTCTTCCAGAACATCACCCAAGGCATTTGTCACCAACTATTGCCATGAGAGAAAGCCCCGAGTTGGCAAACCTTGTTAAAAAATATCAAAGACGATTAAGGCCAAAAGAAGGTCATTAAAAGCATCCCCTCTATTCTCTGTGTCCTTAAATGGGATGTTTTGTAAGTTCTTCAGTTATAATCAGGGTTGCCACAGTCAGGTTCCCTGCTAGCAGAGGCCTCTTTTCCTTGTATTCAGAAAGCGGGAGAAAAGAGACCTCTGCCATGGGTCAAAACGGTCTTTGATTAAGTCGCTGTGCGAGTTCGTGAACGGAGGTGTTAAAACGCATGCTCTACGTTTTGTTTGTCATTTGATCACGTGCTAAAAACATCACGTGATGGTTCAGTGGCTAATAAACGTTGCTGCATGCTCAACACAGACCGTTTCAACCCATGGCAGAGGTCTCTTTTCTCCAGTACGCTGAATACAAGGAAAAGAGGCCTCTGCTAGCTGGGAAACATTCAGGGAAAAGTCAGGGAAAAACAGTTTCTTTTTTCAAGGTTAGGGAAAAGTCAGTGAATTGTGCATCAATTCAGAAAAATTCTAAATTCCACCAAAAAAGTCAATGTAAAGTCAGAAAAAAATTACTTTTGGTTAGCAACTAGGTTTGTGAAAGAGTTTTCAGCTTTTAGCAAAGGTAATGTTGTTTCAAAAATTTTCTAGAAATTGATTTCTGTGACTTCATTGCTGTCCTTATTGCCCATGGTTTTGGTTTGTGGTCAGTGAAAAGTCTGGGCATAAACTGGATCCCATGTGGTGGCAACCCTGGTAATAGTGAGTCATTTTTGCTAGACAAACTCAAGTAATTTAGTTTTCAGAATGTAAGTGTTATGACTTCATTGAGATGCCTATATTGTGTGCAACATGGAGATCAAATTTGTTTCTTGCTTTATCTGCTACATGGCAAGCAATTCTAAGTCAACTACATAGTACGAATGTTCATTAAAACTGACAGTTATGTATAAGAACAGTTTTCTGCTAGTTGCCAATACCACATATGTTAGTTACTAAAATTGTGTGTCATCTGTATGGCAATCATTATTTGTAATGATTGGTGAAGCCTTTGGAATTGGTTGTTTCTTTCAGCCATAATTTGTAGATGGCTTTTTATCTTACCCTGTGAGCAATCCATCATAATTTGGAATGGTGATTTAGGGCCTGTTAACATGGAGGTGGGGGTCCTAAGAAAAGTGAGGTTCCCCGCCTAGGTGGGGTTACCAATCTCTCCATACAATCTCTCTTTATCTTTTGATTGCATTCACATGTGAAGTGGGGTACCTCACCAAGGCGGGGTTACCAATCTCTCCATACAATCTCTCTTTATTTTTTGATTGCATTCACATGTGAATTGGGGTACCTCACCTGAGCGGGTTGCCCGGTCAGCTGGGGCGGGTAACCCGCTTTGCTGGGGTGAGTTTTCTCTATGTGAATGCTGGAGGTGGGGTGGGATGTTGTTCATCCGGGCAATTGTCTCTGAATTCTTTGTTGATATGTACTTAGCGACCACGCAATAGCATTTTAAAACCTCACCCCTGCACCCCAGGGTTTCATGTGAAGGCCAGCTTTTTTTAACACGGTTAGGTGGGGTATCTCACCTTCCCGGGCTCCTCCACCGCCATGTGAACATGCCCTTAGTGTTGGTGTGTGCGTGTGTGTGTTTGGGAAGTGGAGGGGCTGTGACCTTATGTCTAAACCCGACAATAACTGAGAATACTTGAGCAGTATCAACCTTTAATTATGCAAAATATACCAATTCAAACGGAATGCATTATGGTAGAGATGTGGAAGTGGTGAATGGGCAGTAAATTTCAAATAAATATTACAGCACCAGTCAGAACTATCCTTTCTAATTTACTGTAAGAGTAACAGAGTACTTTTCAATCGAGTGTCAAAAATTATTCTTGTTTAGTGAGGTTTTGGTTTGCTTCAACAATCAGAAACAAAATTAAAACCAATTATAGTGATTTGGTTGCAGTTGTGGTTTTCAGCCAGAGTCAATGCAGTAGTTTTGAATATACGACACTCGTTTGAAAATCGCTCTATGCACTTGCCCTAAGCTCTATCGAAAGTCTAAGATTACTATTATAGTAAGTTCACTATGAATCCAGTCCACATTGAAACATCAACCAAAAAACAACCAAGTCAGGCAAAGAAATTTGTACTTTTGTCCCCGGACAGTAAAATAACACACTTTCCCCATAGTAATAACAAATGTACCAATACGCTGAATATGTCTTACATTGTACTGGATGGTTTTTTACTAAATTATTCAGCCCTAAAACCCATGTAGACATTGTCAGGTGCGGGATAATGGACTCGGATCCTTTTTACTGCACAGGAAGGAATGATTCTTCTATTGCCCTTTCCAAGGTAACCGTGTTCCCATAAAATAAACTGTCTGTAACCAGCCTTCCTAAAACTTGTCATTGAGAAGTCAAGTGGCTCTACTTGAATGTCACACCTGGCACGAATTGCCAACTTGAGGACATGTCGGTCAATGCAGAGGTTCTGGAACAGTTCGTACGAGGTAATGCATTCCCTCCGACGACAGCACTTGTTTTCGTCTGGGGTGGGCATATTTATGCAGTTTTGTGCAATCTTTTATCTATTAAATGCAAGTCCTCGTATAATCTTAGATCTAATTCAGGCATTTTATTGGAGCCACCAAGTGGGAAGATGCTTGTAACCCTGGGTGGGTGCGCATTTCAAACAGCAGCACCGCATTTGTGGAATATGCTCCCATTACAACTACGCACTATTCAATCTGTAGAAGTTTTTAAGAAGTCAACCAAGACATTCCTTTTTAAGCAATTTTTTCTTGATTAGTGCTTAAATGAACAAATGTTATTTTACCTTTTAGACTTGTAATCACCTTTTAAATTGTATTATTTCTAACTTTTTTTAACTTATTGTAAAAATCCTAATTACTTGACTTATTGATTTTTGTAGATTTTATTATGTAAAGCGCTATTGATCTTTTTATTGTAAATAGCGCTATATAAGCAATAATTTATTATTAATTTATTATTATATGCACCAGTCACAGCCATTGTTAGAGGGACCAGGTAGTGATGGCAGTGGGTCATCGTTGTCCAGAAGTCGCCTTGCATAATTGAGACTTCCTCGGTCATTGTTGAGAACCATGATGAGCAATCTTCGTCGCTCGCCTACTTCGAGACCGTCAATGAATTCCTGTGAAAAGAAAAAATATATATAAAACTAGGTTGATACAGAACAATAGGCAAGGCTGTCTGCTAGGGTTATAATTTACATAAGAAACATTTTTCTCGCCTCTATTTCTTGCCTGGCATTTTCGATGTCACGCCTTTGCCTTTCCAGCGAACTTGCTGGTAGCCGTTCTCGGGCCGCACCATCGTTATTCTGCAAAGATAATGAAGACAAGAACATGTTTATAACTTGGCTTGTGTACATATGGACACAGTAAATCGAGAAAACTGGGAAGCGTATTGCAACAAAGCTGTAAATGCCCTCACCGTATTCAAATTCGCACATGGTTTCCACGAAGTCCCGCACTTACTTTGCGCTGGGACGCAGGGCAAATTAGCCGTTCGGCAGGGACAGCCACGACCGCTTCCATCTTTTTTGCTTAGTTTTGCAAGCCGACTTACAACTACAGTAACTTCTTGATGCCTCCGCCTCTGGTCCACGGTCTAGCGCAGATTCTTCCTCTGGCTCTGCAATCTTTCATAAAACGAAGACGCGATCATCGAAATCTGCACTAACCATTAAAAGCAAAAATCTTCAAGTCCTTTGGACGTGAAAACTAATCCTACCAAAATTCCACAATTGTTGATTCTTGGTAGTCGCTGCTCCTCACCCGATAACACAGAAATTTCAACGTCTGACAAATGGTTTGATTCGCGCTCTTCGCTCTCCCCTCGCGCCGCCATTACTGCAAGCTCTGACTATGAATCAAAACAATAACAAACCCGCGCGTTGCATCTTGGTAAACAGAGAGTCTTTAAGACTGGTTTTTTTAACCCTCGACCATAAGCAAGTCCCTTAATTTTTCTTCAGGATAGTGAAGCGAGCGAAAGATACCTAAGTGCGTAGACTTGAGTACTGGACGCTCCAGGTGCAGAAAACAATTATCAAATCTCGGCAAAGCAAATGCACGACCTCAAACACGTGATGGTATGGTACCTACTCCGTTAAGAAATTTCGATTTGTGTGTAGTCTAGATTGGCTGAAACGCATTTAGAAATGCAATGCCATGCCATGCCATCGCAATTTCTTAAAATATGACTATAACCGATCAAAATATTGAAGCTGTTTTAAACTTGAAATTCATTTGACTTATTCAGCTCATCGGTTTCACCACTCCCAGATATTAGTAAGATTCAATATTTTTGTCGATGATAATTTGAAGGAACATTATAATTACAGCAACACTCCTCGAGGCAAAGAACGGCTGTGTAGGAGACTAGTGTGGGGGCTGGTTTTACAGTACGTGAGTAGCTTGATAGACTTGATAATGGATTCTCCTTCCAAGCAAGTATTCGAACATGTCATTGTCCCTGATGATTTAGCTGTGCAGTTCACCTGTGATGTCTGGTTAGTTTTGTAATGTAGCTTCATCGATTTAACTTGAACAAGCTTCTAGTCTTATTCTCTTTTATGTTCCCAGCAAAAATCCATTGCTTGATGCGGAAATTGTCATTCCGTGTGGGCAAAGTTTCTGTGGTTTCTGCGTCGAACAGATTAAGGATCGCCGGCCAGGGCTTCAACTTGCCAACTGTGTAGGCAACCAGTGACAACTTCCTGCACAAACAGAAAAGCGAACAGCATGCTCTCGACCGTGCAGGGAAGTTGTCTCTGGTGCCATGAAACATTCCCCCTCGACACCGCAAAGCAGCATATTCGACAATGCCAAGAGCTTGAAGTCGAATGTGCTGCTTGCAAGGAAAGTGTAAAGCATGCAGACAACCACCACGATGAAATCTGCCCGTACAAAGAAACAAGATGCACGTGCCCAATGAGAGAAAACCAGTGTCCACTAAAGTGTGGAGCGCTCGTGAAGCGGTGAGTCAGTTATAAAAGTAGATTACTCATTTAGTTAAAAATATTGAAGCATTAGTTTTTTTACTCTTAGCCGTCGGCAGGACTAAAGTACAGGTCACTGTCCTACAGATCAATTAAGAGGCCCAAAAGTGTCTCCTAACCCTAATTACTATCCAAAATTTGCATTTAGATTGGGACAAACTGCTTAGCTTACTTACCAATCAAAAAAGCTGTGACCTGTACCTCAATGACCTGTGGAATGTGACCTGTACTTTAGCCCCGGCTGGACAAAGATTAACCTAGAAATCGGTTGGAACTGTTTACATTCATCGGCATCAACCTCGATGATGTGGATAACTTGTCAGGGGTTTTAAAAAGATAATAATAATAATAAGCATTTATATAGCGCTAAATCAACTAATTCTTCATAGCGCTTTACAATATCTACTATATGATTAAAAAATACAAATTAATAAGAAAGAAATTACATAATAATTAAAAAAGGAAATTAAAATATAAATTGTTAACTAAAGGCAAATTTAAACAAGTAAGTCTTCACGTCCTTTTGGAAAACAGTCAAAGTATTTGATGATCTAAGTGATAAAGGTAGTTCGTTCCGCAGTCTGGGGCCAGCAGTCAAAAAAGCTCTCTCGCCATATGTCTTCAGAGATGTCCTTGGATGCTCAAGAGCCTTTGTGAATAGGAGCATAGTGAGCGAGAACTGGTGCGGTAATGTAAAAGGTCAGAAATATAAGCAGGAGCTAAGCCGTTCAGACCTTTGTAGACTAACAGGAGTACTTTAAAAATAATTCTGTATTGAACAGGTAACCAGTGAAGCTTGCGTAAAACAGGAGTAATATGCTCAGTTTTCTTTGTGGAAGTAACAATAATTGTTATTCTAGCAGTGGCATTCTGTATTGTCTGTAACTTATTAATCATATAGGTTGGAAGTCCGTAGAGCAGAAAATAGAGTTCATAGATTTCTGCGGTTAACGAGCTTCTTTCCAAACTGTGTTTTCTGTAGAAGTAGGTTACAGTGAACGGCAAAGTGAACGGTGTAGGATGCCGTGATAGTTTTCTGGAAGTATGGACCCCAGAAACACCCCAGAAACAAAACATGTTGGTGTGATCGAGTTGAAAAGTACCCAGATGCCAGAGCTCTTTAGTTTTCTTTCCCGAGGATGATTAAACGCATTGCAGCTTCTCCATTCAATAAACATCGTAAAATACGGAACGATCGCAGGGAAAAGGCTCTCCACTGGCTAATGTTGTTGACTGCGAACAAATCACACCATCCCAAACACCTCTTTCGACGATCGGCCACTGAATCAATTTACAGAATTTACGCAACACTTTCTTCCGGTCAACTACTGTGAAAAAAATTTTCCACGTAATTTTATCTTTACACAAACACTCTGACCCTTGTTGTCTACAGACGCATCAGTATACTGTCAGTTTACGTCCGATGCAAAAAGTTTATATCCTGATTTCTCGACGACTATTCACTCGTTTTGAATTGTAATTATTTTTGTTGTTGGAAAATGAAAATAAAAAGTTTAATTTATGGCAAAAAAATCGAAAATTTTATACCCTGAACGGACACAGTATCGTTAAAATTTACGGAAATCAAAGAAGTCATTGACTTGTTCCTGGTGAAAATTAAAGTGCACCTAAACCGAAGAAAGTTTATTGTTGGGGAGCAGGGTTGGGGCAGCGGTGAGCTCGCTTTCCCCCAATGTGTCCTTCGATTCCTACACTCGGCACAATAAGTGGTTGGTTCTCTACTCTGCTCCGAGAGGTTTTTCTCTGGGTACTTCAGTTTTCCCCTTTCCTATAAAACATTTGACTTGATTTTACTGTATTTAGAGTTGAATTAACTTAGTGCCCTCAAATAGTAGAGCATCTGTACTCGGCTACAAACATTTGAAACTTAAACAAAGTTATTATTATTATTATTATTATTATTATTATTATTATTATATTTTACTTCACTTTATTACTTGTCCACATTTTTTTCTTCTAGGGCCAGAACGAAACCATGGTTCTTAGGCACTAGAGGAGTGTTTGTTGTTGTTGTTATTATTATTATTATTATTATCATTATTATTGTTGTTGTTGTTGTTGCTGTTGTTGTTGCTTTTGTTGCTACTGTTGTTGTTATCTTCAGCACAGTTTTAAGCATTTTTTTTTCAATTTGCAAAAGTCCCAATTTAAACAATAATATAGCCTGTTCCAGGCTCCCAGATATTTGGGGCGAAAGAAGAAAATAAAGAACGGAGGAAAATTGCGCGGGGACTGGGGGAGGGGGCGAAAGGAGAGCCTGCATGGTATACCAGCTGGGGTACCCTCCGACTTGTCAATCTAGACATAATTGAGAGAAAACGTCAACACTCACAGGCAGTGCGGTTGTTACAATATCAACATACTAGCAAGCACGATTTGCCGCGTGTCTTGGAGGAATCCAAGATTTTCGTTCTCTTGGAGATTTTCAACATGTGAAAGAAACGTCCCTCTGGAAACTTGGCTCGTTGGAAAGATGTCGAGCGGATTCGGAAAGAGTTTAATTCTACTCTTTTTTGCCCCAAGCGAAAATACTCAATCCGCTTTACTCAGTCAGACTTTACAAATGCGATATCAACTTCAGTACTAGGGGAAGCTGCAGGCTCTCAGAATCCTGGAGGAAGAAGTTACGATATTATAAACTTGGACACCAGGAGGTCATGATAGTGCTGGATGAAGTTCTTTCCATGACAGCGGGAGTGAATTGCAAGCACGAAGATTGTTGTTTGTATTACCGCACGCGCAATTGTGATACAGTTTGATGAGAGCATTAAATTTAAATGCGACTCTTATCTGGATCCTCACATGTTTAATCACGGTTATGTAAATGACTTGTACGAGAAATCCGAGAAAGATTTACGTTACTTGAGTCAAGTCTGCCATCAGACTGTCTGTTAATCTATCAAGTTCAGATTGACAGTCTGATGGCAGAAATTCAATGTGGGTGGAACGGGCTCGTTAAAGAAAAGCTCACATACTCCCTCTTTTCTCCTCCCCCCATCCCCCCCCCCAGCCCAGATAAATTATCTTCGCTCGTTTTATCGTGCGCTCTCTTCGAAATGTCTAACAGCTCGGAACAGGCTAACAATAATATAACTAATGTCGTGATGTCATCTAAAGAAAATTCATCGGTTCCCTCTGGGGCAGAGTTTTTTTTCCATCATGAACTGGACTGTCTTCCATAATTACCATTGTAAGTTAATATAGTGTGAGGGTAATTCAGTAACAAAAATTTAAACCTTAACTGTGAAAATCACCTGATACTTTAAATTCACCAAAACTTTATTCCTTTAAGGTGTATGATGCCTTCACACAGCTTAATTTGCCCCAAGGTTGTTAACGAATGCCCAGTTGTTGGCTGTGGGCAGAATATTGGGCGCGAGTCTGTGAAGAAACATTGGGAGGAGCAACACTTTAAGCATGTTAACCTGCTACGCAGGGAAACAACTCGGATGTTGTGGAAGGCAAATAGAGTAAGTCATCCAATTTTATATATATTAATTATTATTTTTTATAGCTTTGATTTGCAAACCACTGTTATTGGTTTAATTGACCTTACCATGTTGCCTCTCATGTAAGACACTCGTGATTTCCATTAATTCTCCAAGACCTTTACATGTAGAGCACTCTGTTCCATCGATTGAATTTTAGTACATTTTAACCCAAGGTTCAATATTTTAATTGCAGGGATTGTTAGCTGTAGATCCACTACGCACTGGTGAACAGTGCAAACTGAAGTGGGTGATAAATGGGGAGACAGACTTGTCCTCAGCAACAACATCATTGTGGTCTCCACTTTTTGAAAAATTATCAACAGACCACTGTGGACACATGCATGACAACTAACTCGTACTGTGGAAACTGTCAAATTATAAGAGGCTCCCTTCTTTAACAAATGCATCTTTGGGTTTCCAGTAACGTGACAGTACCCTTATAAATTTACTGTGCAACATGCATAATTAGTCACACAACTATCAGGGGCACCGATTGGTAACTTGTTATTGTGTGGTCAAAAATTATTGTATTGCAGCCACACCAAAGTTGTACTGCTGTAATTGAAAACTGATTGGGTTTGCTGAAACTATCGCCAACTATAACATTTTTTGGAATGGCATTTTGGTCAGTTGCAAACCCAAAAATATTTCTGCTGTAAAAAGTATGCTGCCACAAGAGCAAACCTTCCACATGAGCAGATTTCTGGGTGCCCCTTAACCCACTGTCCAACTCCTTGTGGACCGACAGAGTTGTTGGCGTAGGCATTGAGATTGCCAATTTAAAAATGGGAAAACAATACCAACCGTTGATTATTTGAATTGTCATTATTCTCAAGTCTTGACTAGAAATAAGAAACAAACAACAGAAAAAAAAGCATTTGAATTGTCGTTACATACAATAGAACTTATTAATATCCTCCGTAAAGAACTGGAATTAGCTAAATGCATTCCCCACAAGGCATCCACTTCATGCTAGATCCAGTACTAACATGATCTATTTACATGAAAAGTGATAAATACAGTAAAGAGTGGGGACTGTAGTTTTTTGCTATTGCTGTAATAGGATATCTCAATTGTGTACCGTGTTTCACGGAAAACAAAAAACAAAAATCAAAAAACAAAACAAAACAAAAAAACAGAGATTGCTTTTGGTTGAATACCGCAAACCACATTGAGTGATCAATTGCAATTTGTCAGCAAAACCATATGCCTTATTACTGAACATCAAATTTCTTCACTGATTTCTTCTTAAATTTTGTAAATATTTTTGTATTTCATAGTGCCTGTAATGTTTCTTTTTACTTTCAACATGATAGTCTCTGTACGCGGGAACGAAAACACGTTTTAACATTATTTAAACTCCATCAAATTTTTTGGAGGTAACATTTTGTAAACTATTTATAATATTTGTCTTTACTTCATTTACCCCCTTTTCTATTCGAACGTTACGTTATTGTATAATATAAAATGATAAAGAACACAAAATTGTCAATGTTGTTTGATTAACAAATAATAAATCAGTTTTTAAATGCCTACACAAATTGTGTTTGTTACGATAAGTTGTTCTAATTTCTCGCATTCTCGTGTTCTACTGTTACGATGAGGGGTTCGTATTTCTTACGCTCAGGGTTTGTTAGTTCTTGTGTTCGAGGGTTGAAAATTCCTATGCTCTGGGGTTGTATTTCTTACGTCCAGGGGTTAATTCTTACGTTTGAGGGTTGTATTTCTTACGTTCGGGGGTTGTATGTCTTACACTCGGGAGTTATAAGTTCTGTCGAAAACTATCGGGTATGTCGCATTTGTTGCGTGACTTTGTTATGTCACGGTACTGTTCAAGTAAGGATTGCGTGCAAGTATGCGTGAAAGAATGTTCGTGGATTGAGTGAACCTGTCAGAAAAGAGCTTCTTAGCCAATGAGTGTTTGTATATGGAACGCAAGAGAGATAAAGTATCGTGGTTGTGGTTTGGAGGGTTTTTTTTTCTGTTCTTAGCGACGGGACTGTGAGTGCTCTCTCTCTTCAATAAAGCTGCTTGGATTTTGCGATTGTGAAAGTGTGGACCTCTCTAATTATTTCCCACATTATTGGCACCTCTGACGGGACGCCCTGCACCGTGATTAGTGATGTCCAAAAAGCAACTTAGCGAATTGGACGCCAAGCGGAAGAAGCGGGAACCCCAATGAGATCGCTGGGGCTTATGTAATTAACCTTTTGGAGATGCCTGCAGTTACGGAACAAGATGTGGCCAGAATACATCAGTTCTATGAGAAACTACTCTTCAATATTGAGAGCTTGGAGACCTTGGGGAAACTTGACCCAGTACAAGGGGTGGCATACTATATCCTTGTAAAGAAGTTGGAATTACTACGAAGCGAGTTAGTGTCACATGTCTAGTGATTGGCGATCGTGGTCATTTGCTGATCTCTTAGAAGCTCTCTGGAAATGGACAGACACGAATCCCATCGTGGAAACAGCTGGAAAGGGAGCTAACCCGAAATGCTCAACTTTACCAAGTGATCGCATTTATCACCCCCAAGATCAGTACGTTGGGAATTACGTGTATTGTGACAGCAGAGAACACCGTTCCTCTGAATGTGACAAGCTGTCAACACTTGATGAGCAGAAGGCATTCCTCGCGAACAAAAGGCTCTGCTTTAATTGTGCAGTGGGTCAACACAGCGCTAATCAATGCCCTAGCAAGTTTTCGTGCCGCGTGTGCCGTAGACGTCACCACACTTCTACATGCCAACAAGCGTCTGCTGAGCCAAACTTGACGGCGAATATTGTGGGATCTTTAGTCATACATCCGGTGGTCATTGTTGATGTTTGTGGTCACAAATTCCGTGCACTCCTGGACAGTGGAGCAAGCCACTCCTACGTGTCCTCCACGTTAGTCGAACTTACTTGCGTGCAAGCAGTCGAGTGGAACGCGTCGTGTGGCCATGCTGCTGGGAGTGGCAACAACGAAGCTGCTAGAATATGACCTATGTCTGCGGTCGGTTAACTGGAATTTTGAGTTGAACACGCGTCACGCAAATCAACAAAAGAGAGCTCCTCACGCTGGATAATCCACGCTATGCCGATCGCATCGCAGGTCACTCTCACTTGTATGATGTCCATCTAGAAGACCAATCGTTGGAAGATCACCTGCCGGTACATATCATTCTTGGGGCGAACGAGTATGCGCAGATCCATACACGCGTGCCTCTGCGTGTTGGACACCGTGGGGAGCCGGTAGCAGAACACACTTGTTTTGGATGGGCAATTATGGCACCTGGGCTCGAGGCAGACTTGTCCGCTGGATTCTTAGCTGTGGATGCAATCCAAGATTACGAAATGCTTTGCTCTTTGGATGTTCTCGGACTAGCAGACTCACCCGCTGGCGATCAACAAGAGGTCTACAGGGAGTTTCATGAACAGCTGTCACGCAACACCAAAGAAGGATGGTATGAGACTGGACTGCCATGGAAAGGCGATCATCCCCACCTCCCATCGAACCGCGAGGGCAGCCTACGCCGCTTACGAACTCAAATAGCGAAGTTAGGCAAGTGGGGAGACTACAAGAATATGATGATATCATACAAGACCAACTTAAGGAGGGCGTGGTCAAACCAGCACCCTCAGAGCCAGTCGGAAGAGAGTATTACGTGCCACATCACGCGGTCATCAAGGACAGTGCTGAAACTACTAAGCTCCGCATGCTATACGACTGCTCTGCCCGAGGCGGTAAAGGATTACCTTCTCTAAACGATTGCCTCGAACCTGGACCAGCCCTTCAGAACAAACCCTGGGACGTCTTGGTCCGAGGGCGTTTCCAATTTGTTGCTCTTGCTGGAGACATGCGCAAGGCTTTTCTACAAGTGCGGATCAGAGAAGGAGAGCGTGACGCACTTTGTTTTCACTGGTTGAGGGACTTACACTCTACTGAGATCCAAACTCTAAGGTTCACGAGGGCGCTGTTTGGCCTTGCACCCTCTCCATTTCTGCTAGGAGGGGTGGTGGAACAACATCTGGAGAGTTGGAGTGATCAACTTCCAGAAAGCGTGGCTGAGATCCTGCGAAGTCTCTATGTGGATGACCTTATTTCCGGAGGGCCCACAGTATCGAGGGCTAAGAAGTTAAAGGATGATGCAATAGTGATCTTTGCAGACGGTGGTTTTCAGCTTCACAAGTGGCACTCTAACGCACCCAAGCTGGAACGCGACTCTCAAGAAACACCTGCAGAGACCGAAGACACCTATACCAAGCTCCAACTGGGCTCTGCTTCGGTGGAGGGGAGCAAACTACTCGGACTTGGTTGGAACGAAGCTGAAGACACCCTGAGTGTTTGGTTTCCTGAAGAGGGGAATTTTAGGGAAACTAGCTCGAATCTACGACCCTCTCAGTCTCGTTTCTCCCCCTTCATTGGAAGGAAAGCTTCTTTACCGAGAGGCTTGCGAGCTTAAGCAAGCCTGGGACGCTCCTCTGCCTGATGAACTTGCAAGAAAGTGGAGCCCTCCAGCGTCTCGACCAGAAGAACACTAGCACCTTATCGCGAGTCCATTGCAGTGGTGGAGCTCCACAGTTTTGGTGACGCTAGCGGGCACGGAGTCTCCGCCGCTGTGTACGCTGTTGTGCGACAGGTATCTGGTACAACACAAGGGCTGGTAGCAGCGAAGGCGCGTCTAGCCAAGCAACGGTTCATGATCCCAAGGCTTGAACTTGTAGCGGGGCATATGGCAGTAAACTTAGTCGACAATGTACGAAGAGCCTTGGCTGGCTGCCCTGTGACATCGGTTTGCTGTTGGCTTGATAGTACTATCACGCTACATTGGATTCGAGGCAGCGGCGAATACCGCCAGTTCGTAGCCAATCGAGTTCGAAAAATCGGGGAACACGCTATCAATGAGTGGAGGCACGTGCCGACCGCACAGAATCCGGCAGATCTCGGGAGTCGTGGTGGGTCTGTTGTAGAGTCGGCTCTGTGGTGGTACGGACCGTACTGGCTTGGAGATCGAGACTCGTGGCCAGAAAATCCAGTGACAGCTGCCAGTGCAGAGTGTGACGCTGAGTCCAAAGTCGTGAAAGAGGTGCTAGCTGCTACCACGATTGATGTTAAGACAGACGAGTTCGACCAATTACTAAGCACTCATGACCTCCAGAAAACTCTACGCATATGTATGTGGATTCCAAGGTTCGTGCACAACTGCCGCCCAAACGTTCCCAAACTTGAAGGTCCAATCACCGCAGCAGAGCAGGAGTCGCGAAATGATTGGTGGATCTGGAGAGTCCAAGCTCATGCCAGGAGCTCCCCAAAGTTCGCTGCTGATAGAATGCAACTAAATCTACAGATTAACAGTGAGGGAATCTTGGAGTGTCGAGGGAGGATTCAGGGTCGCTACCCAGTCTACTTGCCGGATGACTGCTTGTTCACAGAGAAGTTCGTACAACGATCACATCGTCGCACTCTACACGGGGGCATGGCTCTCACAATGGCTGACATCCGGGAGCATCATTGGGTACTGCGCCTTTGCCAAGTCGTGAAGAAGATCATCAAAAGCTGCTGGGGCTGCGAGCGTTTTCAGGCAATTGCAATTTCCTCACCACCTCCAGGTTTGCTGCCACGTGAAAGAACGGAGGAGTCAACTGCCTTTGAAGTCGTCGGCGTGGACTTTGCTGGGCCAATAAAATACCGGAGATCAGCGCGTGTAGAAGGCAAAGCATACTTGGTGTTGTATTCGCTTGTAACT
Organism: Pachyseris speciosa; assembly: GCA_016490735.1. NCBI lineage: Eukaryota > Metazoa > Cnidaria > Anthozoa > Scleractinia > Pachyseridae > Pachyseris > Pachyseris speciosa. Next base: position 1,814,341 of record JAEMWC010000026.1, read on the forward strand.
TGAGCAGAGCCCTTCACCTGGAGATACTTCCCAATTTGGGACAGCAACGTTCCTGGGGAGCCTAAAGCGCCTTATTGCTCGCAGGGGACGACCATCAAGTATTTACTCCGACAACGGAAGAACTTTCATTGGGGCAGCAAAGTGGCTCAAGCAGATCCGGAAAGATGAGCGGATTTAGTCCTACCTCGCCGATGAAGACATACACTGGAGATTTAACCTGAGCCGAGCACCTTGGTGGGGAGGCCAATTTGAGCGTCTAATTGGTCTCTTTAAACAGGCTTTCTTTAAGACGATCGGGGGAGGAATGCTGTCCTGGACAGAGCTGTGTGAAGTTGTCCTTGAAGTCGAAACGCAGCTCAACCGACGCCCACTGTCATATGTCGAGGATGACATCCAGTTTCCGCTGCTCACACCAGCTTCTTTCTTGTTCCAAAGAAGCAACCGCCTACCTGAACAGGAAACTTGGCGAGAGGAGCCCGGGAACCTTCGTAAACGAGCAAAGTATCTGAGGTCCTGTAAAGACGCTCTTTGGAAACGCTGGACCCGAGAGTACCTGGCGGCTCTTAGAGAATGGCATCAGTGCAACCGAAAAGACGAACAAATCGCTGAAGATAGGTGACATTGTTCTCATCCGCTCAGAGGAAAGAAATCGAGGTAAGTGGCCTCTGGGTGTGGTGGTTGAGCTGTTCAGCAGACGAGATGGAGCTGTTTGGGCAGCAAAGCTACGTGCCGGGAAACCCTTCTTGGAGAGGCCAGTCCAGCATCTCTACCCTCTGGAGTTATCCTGCGATGGCGCCAAACCAGTCAACAAGCCACCCGAGTTGAATCCTGAGACCCAGCCCGTTCAAGCCAGGCATGATGCTGCAGTTGCCGTCCAGTTGCGCATCCGAGACCTGTGAGAACTGAGACAATGTATGCGGATCTCATATAGATCACTGTGACTGAGCACCTCATACTCTGGTGCTAAACTTTGAACAATGATTTTCGTAGTTTTAGCTTTTGCATCATTTTTTATAACTTTAATGGACCATAGTTTCGTTTTTTGCATGTGTTTCTTTCCCGATAACACATGGGGGAGAGGTCGAAAACTATCGGGTATGTCGCATTTGTTGCGTGACTTTGTTATGTCACGGTACTGTTCAAGCAAGGATTGCGTGCAAGTATGCGTGAAAGAATGTTGAGTGAACCTGTCAGAAAAGAGCTTCTTAGCCAATGAGTGTTTGTTTGTATATGGAACGCAAGAAAGATAAAGTATCGTGGTTGTGGTTTGGAGGGGTTTTTTTTTCTGTTCTTAGTGACGGGACTGTGAGTGCTCTCTCTCTCTTCAATAAAGCTGCTTAGATTTTGCGATTGTGAAAGTGTGGACCTCTCTAATTATTTCCCACAGTTCCTAATTTCGGGGTTGCATTTCTTACGTTCGGGGGTTGTATTTCTTACATTCGGGGCTTGTAAGTTCTTACGTTCGGGGGTTGTAAGTTCTTACGTTCGGGGGTTCTAATTTCTTACGTTCGAGGGTTCTAATTTCTTACGTTCGGGGGCTGTAAGTTCTTACGTTCGGGGTTGTATTTCTTACGTTCGGGGGTTGTATTTCTTACGTTCGGAGGTTGTAATTTCTTACGTTCAGGGGTTGTAAGTTTTTACGTTCGGGGGTTGTATTTCTTACGTTCGGAGGTTGTAATTTCTTACGTTTGGGGGTTGTATTTCTTACACTCGGGGGTTGTAAGTTCTTACCTTCGGGGGTTGTATTTCTTACGTTCGGGGTTGTAATTTCTTACGTTCGGGGGTTGTAAGTTCTTACGTTCGGGGGTTGAATTTCTTACGTTCGGGGGTTGAATTTCTTACGTTTGGGGATTGTATTTCTTACGTTCAGAGGTTGTAATTTCTTACGTTCGGGGGTTGTAATTTCTTACGTTTGGAGGTTGTAATTTCTTACGTTTGGGGTAGTATTTCTTACGTTCGGGGGTTGTAAGTTCTTACGTTCGGGGGTTGTATTTTTTACGTTCGGGGGTTGTATTTCGTACCTTCGGGGTTGTAGGTTCTTACGTTCGGGGGTTAAAAGTTCTTACGTTTGGGCGTTGTAAGCTCTTACGTTCGTGCGTTGTAAGTTCTTACTCTTGTGGGTTGAGCCTGGAATGTGTTTTCTTAGAAGCGGCGGTCTTAACATTTAGTTATATAGCGGGTTTCTGGTGTTGTGAATTACATAAGGGTGTTTTCATTATTTTTTATTACCAATTTTATATAGCGACCTTTTCCCAGATGCTGATAATGATCCTATCTTCTTGTATAAGGAAAGGATGTGTGTACTTATGTCAAAGCGTTAGATACAGTTCTTGTTGTGTTGATCTTGTTGTCAGGATTGATTTAAGGAATAAAAGAATTTTTGCAGACAGTGAGAATTATTGGTTTGCTCATATACATTAAGACTTTTTTGTCTTTGGGTTGTGGGAGATAGAAGGAAAATGAACCTTAAACTAGTGCATTATTGGTCCTGAGATAATAATTCATCATCACTTGGGAATGGAAAAAGCACACTTCACATAGTAAGCTTTCTCTAAACAAAGGTCTTTTACACTACCAAATAGGCAATTGACACGAAAAATAGGAACTATCTCACTCTTAAAAAAGTATAAAGGTATCGACCTGATGACTTTCAGTTGTTACCATGTTGAAGTTAAGTAAGATTCAATGAATGACTTTCTTCAATAACAACTAAATTCATTTTTTTTTTCACAACTGATTTAATTTTTCCTCTTCTCATTTCTACGTAGTACCAGTACTAACTGGATAGCCTGCCCCACAACAAATAATTTAGTTGAAAGGGTCAATAGATTGTCTGTTCCTGAAGGCGGTGGCCAGAGAACTCTGCAATGTGTTCTTGAGAACATTTACAGGGAGGAATCATCTCCTGTCTTTCAATACAAAAATTGGAAAGAGGAAAAATACACCTGGAATACTGGGGGCTGTCTTTCAAGTGACTGACGTAGAAGTAGATGTAGATGTCAGGCAAAATGAACAACTTATTTCATTTTTCACAGTGACTTGCATATAACATTTCAATTCCAGTTATACCTTTCATGACTTCACAGCCGTGCCACGCTTATTCGCAGTTCAAGAAAGCAAAATGACTTCTACATTAAAATCACTTGCTAGTCATTGTCATGTTTGAGATTCGGGTTTTCTGCGCTGTGTTCTGTCCCATGGAGGTTAGATATAGACTTTCTGAAACAAAAGTGTTTGTGGAAGACCTAAAGAAAGTGGACCTGCTGGCAATAGTAACAGTGAAAGACGGCAGTAGAAAATAAAAGGCAACATTAATGCATGTTGGTACGTTCTCACAGATAAAGGCTAAACTAGCTTCTTCATTGCATATACTAAGCTTTTAATTTATTGCAAACAAATTAAGGCATGTTTCATAAATATTGTTTATTTTCAGCATGTTAAATACCTCATCCCACATCAGTTATTTAGGGAGCAGGGTTAGCATAGTGGTTAGGTCACTTGTTCGAGTTCAATTCGTGGACTCGGCATCATATGTGGGTTCAATTTTTTGTTGGTTCTATACTCAGCGCCAAGAGGTTTTTCTCCAGGTACTCTGGCTTTCCCCAGTGTCCTCAAAATTCAACATTTCAAAACTTCAATTGCATCTGGACACAGGACCTCCCTGAAAACCACTTCAGTGAGTGGAGCTTCCTGGGTAAATATTGTGATTATCATTAACATTATCATTATTATAGATGTGTGACGTGTACATTTATTGATATGTCATCGTGTATGAGGGCTAACACTTTTTTAAGCCATTAAATTGCTGAAGGCATTCAGTCCTGGGACAACTAATTTTTAATGATGTTCTTTGGTGATAAGCATGGTAGGACAGTTCTTAAGTAACACTGCGTCTACGATGGAAAGAGAAATCAGCATCAGAATGTCATTGAGATGTATGGCTTGCAATATGCGATCTGGCATTCTCTTTTCCTTTTCTAAATACAAAATGCCTGATCAATTTGATTTCTGACCTGATTTCTTTTACTGTAGGATTGAATTGTAAATATACGGCTTGATGGCAGAGCATATTTTATTTCTACATATGAACGGATACTGTGTTCAAATAAAGCTTATGATGATGATGATGGATTTCATCAACAACAGATGCAAATCCTACAGACCCCCAAAGCAACTCAAGCCCATCGGTTTAAGGTGTTTAGGCAGGTGTATCATTCTAGTAGTACAACTCAAGCCCATCGGTTTAAGGTGTTTAGGCAGGTGTATCATAGTAGTAGTAGTAGTAGTAGTAGTAGTAGTAGTAGTAGTAGTAGTAGTAGTAGTAGTAGTAGTAGTAGTAGTAGTAGTGACTTTATTTCACGAGGGTAGCACATGACAGTATGAACAACTGATAACCCAGTGGCCCTCGAAAAATTAAGAATATTTACACTTATGCTACCAAACTTAAGCAAAAACACATAAAATGATAAAAAAATTAAAAATATATAGAATATCAAGTCCTTTTTCTGTCACGTGCTTCTGTTATAGAATATCACATGACATGACTTTGCAGTTGGGAATGAAAGCGCTAAGTTCGAAGCAACGAAGAATGTTATTTTACCTATCTGAAGAGGACCATCTGATGATGCAAGTTCCTTTTCCTGGGAATTCTTTGAAGTACTGAGCTAAGTAGACACTGATTCTGTTATTGTCATTTCGACTTCTTGGTTATGATAGTGTTCCACTGTAGAATGAGCAAAGTTCAGCTAAATATCGAGATCTTAAGTGACAGTAAATCTACTAAATAAAGTTACACTACTTGCTCCAGTAAAAGTCCCTTTTGACAAGTCAAATCGACCCATTAATATGCCCCGATCAACATTTCATTCATTTCGCTTGACGTATTCAGGCCATATGTACAGTACAAGTGTTGCCATTATTTGTACAAGATGCAAAGGGTTGTTACAATTATGTCAAAAAAAAAAATAGTTAGTAGTGAGAGGCTATACAGCTTCAGGTCCTCAAGAAGACCGACAAGACACATCTTGAAAGTGAAGAACAAAGCCAATAAGACGCTGGGCATCAACAAAAGGAATCTTTACTTTACTTTACGTCTTGTAACACCTACTCAAGAAAAAGGGTTTGTCACTCAAGCATTGACCATCATTACAACACAGGAGACAGACAGCCAGATTATGCATGCTCTACAAATCCCTTCACCAACAGGCGGAAGAGACTATTCCGACCCACATCCAACAACACAGCTTAATTTCTCTGTACCCGTTGCACCCATCCCCTCAAGTTTATTCCACTGCAAACATCATATGACGCCTACAAGTTTAGTTTCTGACTGAGAACCACCATTGATTGGAACAATTTACCTGCTAACAAAATCACATCAGATTCATTAAGTCATCTTAAGTCATCTTTGAACTCCATGTAGATGCAGAGAAGGGCTAACCCTTATAATTTATGAAAGCAAGCGTGTGGTAGCTAATGAAATAGAAGATAATTTCCTTCTGCAGAGCAAGAAAAGAATTGAAATTAAGGTACAAGGATCTTGAGGAGAAGGATGCATTTAACTGAAAAGAAATGGAGGAAATAGTGAAAACTGCAGAGGAAAAGTTCAGAGAAATTAAAGAAAACAATAAAGAACGATCTGAGTACATGGAAAAATTGGAGAAAGCGACTGGTTTTCTCTGCCAAGGAAACGCCAGGAGGCAGCCAGTAATGAAGTTCATACCATGGTGGTGAGAGCACATGCTGACTTGTTGAAGATTTCTCCACTGGCGATGAAGCACAAGAAGATCCCACTCAGCTCTGGGAAGTGGAGGATGTCTTAGAAACCCATGGAGAAGGATTAGCAAAGGAGGTTCTCATTCGATGAAAAACTTAGTTCTGAGTTTGAATAGTGAATAGATCTTCGATCAAACCTGGAGCTAAATTCTTTTCTAAAATGGAACCCCAATAGCTCAAGCTTGGCAAGACATTTACTGCGAACTTACGATTCTAATGATGAACACAGGCTCAGCATTCGCCAAGCTCTATTTGGTGAGCTTGGCGTCCAGCATGCTACAACAAATGCTGACCACAGCAGAGCTAGGAGAACTTCTATCGAACTTCCTTTCCCCAAAGCGGCTTAGTTGCTTTGGAGAAGAAAAGTTCAACTTTGACATCAGAGAGGCAAATGGCAATGGATTGAAGTTGGAAGTAGAGGGGCAAAACGTTGAAGGGGGCTGTTGTGAAGCTTGGTTTATAATCTTTGTAGCTTTAAAACTAGAATTATAAACATGCTGCCACTCGACAGCATTTCCACCAGGGAGCAAAAAATCACGCAGAAATCCTTCCATTTTCGAAAGCGACAACTTTACCGCCAATCTAGCCTTGAAAAGCAGCAGGAAGTCTGAAATTCGCATTTTTTTTGTATTGATTTCTAATAAGTTTTAGACCTGAAAATCAAGTTTGGATAGTTGATCTTTGTCTTTGGTACAATGTAGTTGTTTGCTGAAAAAATTGAATTCGAAGTCATGTTTTTCCCGCGCTTGGGATCTTACCAGTGCGGGTTCAGGTTAGATACCAGCGGAATTATATGATGTCACTGGTGGGGAAGTGCGACATCTGCTATTATACCAGTGAAAAACTATATTTCATTCTGTTGTTATTTTTACTTTCAGCGCGACATGAGTGGTGTACAGCCCTTTCAGTTTGAACCAACGTATCCTCCAGGTGAAGAACCCACTGAATCAGATGAGGAGAGTGAAGAAGTTGATGCCAAAGTGAATTGTCCGGCCAGAATTGCCAACACTGAATGGTGCAGTTGTGGGGGGGGGGGGGGGGATTGTGTAGCGATGGTCACGGCTGATGAATGTCTTTGTTTCCAAGAATTAGAGGAGCTAAATCAGAAATTTGACGAAACAGGTTTGTTTCCTTTCGTGTGGTAATTCTTCTAATTTTTATTGGTAGCTACTGAGTTGGATTCCATAATGTAATCATGCCACTGTCTTCTCGTGGAGCCTGTTCTTATAAATAAATGTCAGCGCATCAACAAGACAACATGCAAGTGTAAAGTTGTTATTTATTCACTTTCTTTTCAGGTGTTGACTGTATAACTAACTAAACATGCCAAGTTCAAGATTGGTTGCCCTGATACAGACGTTCTGAATTCGGCTCTTGTTGCCATTCACAACGCACGCTGCAATCCTTTGCTGAATCCAATCGAAAACAGGTCAGTTTTCAACAGCTTACATTACTGTACTGTCGTTTTTCAAGACATACAAACTATTTTATGGCTCGGGCTGCAAGGCTCCTTTGTTGATAATTTAAACTTTTATAACTTAAGGACAGTATTAATTGTTTAGTCTTAAGCTTGACATTGCAAATCCATTGTATATTCATTTTTTAAGATGGGTTAATAGAGGTTTAGAGTTGTTCCTCTGCCTCTGCTACCGCTGCTGCCATTGCTGCACCTTCCACTAGTGAGGTTAAACTCGCGTTTGTGATTCCAGAGGTGGAGTTTGTTGCTAAAGAGAAATTGACTGACTAAAACTATATATATAGTTTCTTTACTACTTTAGTTTTAAAACCATTGAACACTTCAGTGGTGATATGTAGGACTTCTCCTTGTTCAAGGGAACAAATGTTTGTCTTCTTTTTTTTACATGTAGTATTGAAAACCTATATACATGTTTTAATTTGCCTTATTCTCAGAATTAGACTCTGGCATGTGGGGTACAGAAACATCAATAATTTGCTTTGTTTTCAACCCTTTTGGATGAAATTTTCAGAACTAGTTTCTGGAAAGATGTCCTTTGCAATGAGTTATTGATTTCAAAATTTGTTCCAAAATGCCGTTGTTGTCATGGAAACATGATAATGCAGCCTAAATTGTCGTTAACAACATTGAAATGGAAAATCAGTCATTCATTGCAGAGACCATTTCACATTTATCATGTGCAGCAATTTTCAAGTTAAAAGAATGAGTATTACTGGAGAAATCGTTGTTTCAATTTGATAGCCTTAGATTTGTTTTCCCTAGTTGCTATAAAACAATTAGTCGCCATGGTACCAATATTGGCCATTTTAATGCCACATTCGAAATCGTACATAACTGTCAAGTTTGAGCATGATTGGTTGGTTTCTAAGTAAAATAGGTTTGACTGCCTCCTTAACTGGAAGGTTTTCCTCTGTGAATGCTCTCAACAGATTGTTCCCTACTTTGAGGTTGCAGACCTGATGCATTACCTGGTTGATTTTATCAGAGCTGGCCTTGCCAGCCCCAATCAGCTGCGAATTACGACAGATTGCGATCACTCAGTGAGAGAACATAGGAGTCCATGTATAAGAAGTTTATTTTGCAGTTCGTGTTCAGGTGCAAAGAAAATCAGCCTCAAGTATTTTCAGGTTTTCTTTTTTGTTTAAATTTTATCCAGAAACGTTTGACATGTGAACAGGATATAAATAGGTGGGTTCATGTTTGTTTTTATTCAGAAAGGTTGCATTGATCCTTCTCTTTAATTTTATCTGTACATAAGGATGCATTAGTTGGCAAAATGTGGTGTTCAACTTTATATTGAAAGACGGCGAGTCTAATATCTTTTAGTGACAATTAATGGATCTTGTACAAAACGAAATAAAAAAAAAAGCCAATTTGCGGATGACACCTCTGTAATTTGCAAAACCATAAATTCCAATTAAAATAATCTTCAAATAGTAACCAATTCATTTCTTCTGCTCCAACATGAAACTGACTAAAACTCTTTTTATGTAGCCACGTGTCAGTGCTGCGGACAAAGGAAGGAAAATATTAGTTATGCAAGCACAAATGGATATCATACGAAGAAAAAAGCTCGAAAGAAATAGGCACTAAATAGTTGTTTTATGCAGGTAAAGAAACGTCTTCCCAATTGTAAAGGAAAGACAAAAGCATAAGCACAAATCTTGATGAGGGCTAGCGAATATTATTGATATCCTCGAATAGTGGATTCAAAAGATGCAAGATTATTAACGTTATCAGGAAGCTAAAAAGATCGAAGCTGTCACACATCCAAGCTGCAGATTTTCTAAGGTAGGTTCCGTCTTCTTTTGGTGTCCATTAAAGTCAAACCAATTTAAAGCAAGAATTAAGGGGCAACAAAAATGGGTAACATTCGAAGAAACAAACAAACAGCAAACACTCATTTCAATAATCATATAACTGGTCATATACTACCCATTCGCATATCTTAGGAATTGCAGGAAGAGCCAATAGATAAGAAATGGTCCCAGGCAATTCAAGGTGGTAACTGGAGAATAAGGGACTTAACTCATGGCATTATTCTGCAGCAAAGCACTGGAATTCATTACCTTATGACATTCGTGCTGCAACAGGCACAAAAGACTTGAAAAAGGTTAATTTAATAGTAAAGTATTATAGGTATATTTTTAATAACTTGACCATTGTATATATCAGTTTTACTTTTTACAAACCACTGACAACAATAATCACCGGATTCGTAGTGACTTTCCTGAATAAATGACTGGGTTCTACAAGTCATGCCTTGGATTGAAATTCTCATCCAATTTGGAAAGGTAAAGATATGCCTTCGTTTGCAAATTGCCAATAACATCAATGGGCTGGACATGTTTAGTGATCGAGTAACCGCTTCAGAATTGGACTTATACATGCAGGTTGAAAGATGAAAATTTCATGCAGGATACAGTGGCTACGAGAAACAATTAGATCAACATACAATCCTGGGACACCATTGACAGAGCAGACCATTCCCCTAAACTATGTTGAATATGAGGGTGAATTCTAAAACCGCAAATTTCCTATCACTGAACGAGGTAAACTGTACAACCCCTCCACTTCAATAATGGCCACATGGATGGTTTCTATGTTTGTCAGAGAGTTAATGCAATTGCCAACCCAAACACGACTACAAATGGACTCTACTTACATGATATGTCAGCTCTCTGGGTAAAAAGAATAGGAGTTAAGCATGGCCAAGTCTTCAGTGCTGGTATTCAAATGCAGAAAACAAAAAAAAATCAAAAGACAAAGTGTTGGTGTGTTTTAAAGTTTTCTCGCACACTAAAAGGGATAACAGAAAGTGGAAATTGTCAGAAACTACCAACGTGGATGTGGAGTGAGCGACATTTCAGGTTCCATCAGAGAGAAGAGTTAGAGTTAGAGTTAGAGTTAGAGTTTATTGTTTTCTGCACTATTTACAAATATTTCTACATCAAATTACATTACATAGGTAGAGAAATAGGCCAGCAACTAAATTACACAAGTGATAAAAAGCAAATGTCCGCAGCGACCAAAGTAGCTTAGCCTTTCGAGTTGGTCACTGCCTGAGATCTTCCCAGGTGATGCTTCCCCAATTAGAAAAAGCAGAGGAGGAATGAGGCACAGCCTCGAGAAGAGATAGAGATTAAAAAAAGATAGAACTGATATTAAGTGGGATGCGGCTCTGATGTTCCGTTTCAGGAAAAGAGGCAGGAGGCACTAAAGCACTGCGATAGAGATAACACACAGCACAAAAAAAGAAAAAGCAGCTTACTGGGAGGCTGGTATCATTGACACACGAAAAAACGAAGGAAGGCATGTGCAAGAGAACCACAAAGTAATCATAACTGAGGTGATGTACAATTAAACTCGAACATAGATGACTACAACAAAATGCTTGTTAGGCAGTAAAGACAGGAAATCAAATATGTGGGTATCAATGTGCCAAGGAAAAGTATGCAGCAGAATGGCCAGTAAAGAAACAACAGATATGAATACACGTATCATTTGAAATATATAATTTTAATTTGGTTTATCTATTTTTTGCTGATATGCTCACAACTAAATACAAACAACAATTTTGATACAGTGTATTTAATCATAAACAACATATCTTTTTTAAGTTGCAGTTTTTGCAACCACATCAGCATTATTTAATTTGTAAATCAGGACTAAACAAATTAAATGTTTTGACAGTCACACGCTTTTCTGTTGACACATATCAGAACGTTTTCAACTGGAAAAGCTGGAGATTGACCTGACCACTGGATGAAATGTAATGTTTTTTCAGAGTCCAATGCGCATGATCACTGTGTTCTCTTTTTTCACCTCGAAAGTGAGGTATAGTCTCACCAAGACTAAATCGCTGGTGGAGGATGTTTCCAAAGTAGAAATGCTGGCCATGGTTGCCGTCAAGGATGACAACAAGAAACACATGGCCACCTTGATGCCTGTTGGTATGTCATAAGCAGATGAAGACCAATCGTTGTTGCATGGCCATTGTCTGTACTTAGTGCTTCAAAATTATCCACAAAAATATTACACAACCTCGCCCCAACCCTTCACACCCAACAAGACTCTATAAGGGGGTTAGGGGGGTTCACATAGTCATATCTGATGAGGGCAAGCTGTATTGGCATGTGTGATCTTTTTGATACCGCTATCAGGCTATTAGTGCTGTAATACATCTAAGCCTAATAATAAGATAACAAATGATATTTTGGACAAATTCAGTAACATTTTTCGGATAAATCTTATACAAGTAATACAACTGTCTGGATGAACTTAATTTGTACTAAAAATGTTGCTCTGATTTGCGCTGTGTTGTTAGATGGCATGATCATGCTGTAGACTAGACTTAAGGTAATTAAATATACTAAAACCAATTGCCCGACCTTAACAGCAAGATCAAGGCAATGAAGGGGAGTCCATCAGAATCCAGAGATTCCCAGAAGCCCCCAAAATGTAAAAAACGGAGGCACCATAAAGTTTTGCAGAACGTAAGTGTTTTTCAGTGGTGCACTTTTATTATAATTGAAAAAGTAAAGGTCTTTTTCCCCATTTTTAATGTATGATAAAATTTATGATATTGTTACAATTGTGTCATTTCCCATCATTCAAGGTACTGCAAGTAGAAATTTAAACTTTTCAAATTTAATACTTTTCAAAACATAGAACATATTCATTTATTGCAATTGGTTGCAAGGTTTCAAATATCTCATGTTCAGTCGTTATTAAAATTTTACAACAGAATTTGACTGCAGAATATTTCTGAGGCAGTCAGATAGGGGCCCTCAAGCTTGTGTGTGTTAATAGACCCCTAGCATAGAAGCTGATGAAATATATCAGGAACGAAAATATCTTTAGAAATCACCAAAATTAATCTCTTTCCATAGCCAACCGAAACAAAGGAGAGCCAAAAGGTACAAAAGTTGGAGAAACTTGTAACATTGACATCCCAACAGGGAATATTTCTTATGTCATTTTGGTAATGTGTGCAATAACATGATAAGGCGTTAGAACACAAAAACATATTTTAAAGAAAAAAAACTATTATATAAAGCTAAAAGAAGTTCAAAGAAATTATCCTCCGTACTAAGTATTTTTTGTGTTGCAAGTGAGCATTTTTATTAAAAATTGTGCATGTAAAGGAAAGTTTTTACCATTAAGAATTGTCTAAATTGGTCAAACACCTTCCAGATTATTACTTTTTCAATTGTTTAGCCTTGTAAAATAGCTTTGTCAATTTAACTTTTATCATTATTGACAACATGAAATTAATTTTCGTAAAAATAATTAATTCATCTAATTCGCAGGAATCATCGGATTTGTACCATCAGTGTGAAGAAACAGAAGCAACAGGCGCGCCTGCCGGTGATGCTTTGACTTTGGTTTCCCCCGGTCCTGATATTCCAGCTCTACGCAAGCAGCTGGCCATTCTGGTGTCGACGGGGAAGTTCAAGGAAGCTATCGGCGTACAGATGACACAAGATCAGGTAAAGCGCCTCACCGACAAAGATGTTGAGAAGTATTACAAAAGGTATGAATCTTATGTGGGCTCGAAGACAACCGAAAGTTTGATTGACAGCCTTATTTTTCTTGTGACCAAGGCCGCCAGGTCAGTCGTCAAAATAAAAGAGATAAAAGAGGACTATATAATCACAAAAGAGCTTTCCTGTTTGACAGGCTGGCTTGCTTCGAAATTTGGCAAGTGTCTTGCTTTGGTCAACGTGGCGTTAATAACAGCAAAACACATTGATTTTACCGACTCAGAGAATGAGAAGAATGAGCCAGTTACGATTGCTGAACAAATCCCTGAGCTATCCTCAGCAACTACTGAATATATACTAAGTTAATGCTGGCCTATTGCTCATTATTTTTCAGGCAAATTGAACTTTTCTCTTTTAGTATATCTGCACAATGGCGGATGCACAACCTCAAGCACCTGCTGCACAAACACAGCAGCCATCCAATGGTCAACTTACTTCTCCTTCCCCACCGCCAAAAAAAGAAAAAGACCCAAAACTGGTTGCTGCTGGAAAGGCAACAGCAGAAAAAACTAGGCAGGCTCGAGAAGCACAGAGAAAAGAATTGGAAAATTCCAGGACCCAGCTTGCAAAATATGAAGAAAGGGAAGCTGCAGCTGCTGCTACCCAATCCGCCACAGTGCAAGAACCTGCGAGTGATAGACCCAAAGACAAAGGTGGCATTTCTTGGGGCACTGTTAAAAAATAAAATTATTGATGAGGCGTTGGCTGCTTTTTAATTTTTGCAAACATCTTATATCATGGGCTTTGTAAGAGATATTGCAGTAAGCTCTGTTGCAACTGTTTCTGTTTTTGGTTTTTTGTATCTTGCTTATGAAATGAACAGGAATTTACTTTTAACAGGTTTAAAAATTATTAAAACATTTATTTTAAAAGATAACTTTGAAACTGAAGATTATGAAACTGAAATTTCTTTAACTGAAGATTCTGAAACTGAACAATAATCCAGTTTCTGAAAATAACCTTTGTGGTTAATTTCCATTTTAACTTTTGCACTTTTTTATAGGCATGTCTGACAAAAAGCTTGTCAAAGCTGTCATGGATGGATTGGTTCTTGGCGCAGTTATAACTGGCATTGGTTGGGTTGTAAAAAAGGTTTTGAAAGAAAATTTTATATCTGACCCCAGCACTAGTTTTATGAACTATCTTGAGTTTTCTGCAGTTACAGCGGGCGCAATCGCTCTCAAAGATTATCTCGTAGACCAAAAAATCATTCCTTCTAACGTTTGAAGATATTTTTCTAAACCTTGCCCAGAGGGTAAATGACAATTTAAAAAATAGTAATTTATAAGTGATGGCTACAGTCACAATCGTTGTTGGTGGTGCGATCCTCAATGCGGCAACCTTTATCGGCGGCAATTATCTTGCAAAAGCGCTTGGCAGCAGCGACGAAGCTGCGCTCGACGAAAAAAAGCGCCACGACAAGGCTCTCGAGGATTACCAGGCGGCTTACACGAAATACAACTGCCAGCGCACCCAGCTCCTTGACTGGATCCAGACAAACGAGCAAATAAAAGCGCAGGCAAAGCAGAACTTCACTAACACAGACTACGCTTTCAAACTTTAAACCAAGCCCACCACAACAGGCTTATGGCTCAACTGAAAGAACCCAAGTTCTCCGATTTCTACCAACCGAGCGAGGAGCAAAAAAAGAGTGAGCTCGTTTTTTTAGGCGCTGGGTCTCTCGCTTTGGGTTATGCTGCTTTTTGTTTCCTTTAACCTCCGGTTGGGTAAAAAAGAAAAGAGCCCCAGCACAACTGGTTTGAAGTTTCATATGCTTTGAAATATGGAAGCAAAACTCGTGAAGGTCTATTACAGCCCTGGTGGCTATTGGAAAGGACTAGCCGCGATTAAAAAACAGGCTGAAGCTGCAAAGGTATCCGAGGATGTTGCAAAAAAGTGGCTCATCAAGCAGGCATTTTGGCAGATCTATCTTCCGGCGCCGCAACGCATTCCTCAGCCAAAGTTCGATGTTTTCACGCCCAATAAGGTGCACCAAGCTGACCTTCTTTTTTTGCCACATGACAAACTCCCCGTGGGCGCAAGGTGTACAAATACGCTCTGACGGTTGTTGACATGGCCAGCCGCTACAAAGAAGCCACACCCTTGACCTCAAAAAACTCTGACAAGGTTGCGGTGTGGTTTCGCAAAATTTACAAGCGCTCACCTCTGAAATGGCCGGAAATGCTGCAGGTGGATCCTGGGCGTGAATTTATAGGTGAGGTAACTAAAGAAATGGGGAACCACAAGGTATATATCAGACACGGGCAGCCTGAAATTCACCGCGACCAGGCCATTGTCGAGTGTTTCAACCGCACGCTGGCGGAGCACTTGTTTGGTTACCAGTACGCTGTGGAAATGCATTTGCAGGAAGGCCAGCAGTCTGCCGCTTGGGTGAAACAGCTTCCAGAGGTTGTTTCAGCTTTGAACAATGAGGAAACAAGCCTGATTGGTAAGAAACCGGCTGTTGCAATCAAAGAAAAAGCGGTTGCTTCCAAACCTTCCACAACATATCAAAGACCTGTTGGGAATCGAGAAAAGCAGCTCCCCCTTGTTGTCAATGTCCGCTATCTTTACCAACCGGGCAAGCTGGAGGGCGGCAAAAAAAGAGCCACAGACCCTGTCTGGTCTTTGAAAGTCTTCAAAATTGAAAGAACTGTCGTCAAACCTGACACGCCTGTTTTGTATTATTTGTATGACGGGCCCCAATGCAGCTTCGTGCGCGAAGAACTGCTGGTTGTTCCGCCAAACACAGAGCTACCCCCCAAAAAGCTCATCTAACCACTTATCAATTCTTTCCAGCTCTGCTTCAGTCGGCATTGGTGGGGGCTGGTTGCATCTGAATACACCATCTAAGAACTTATCTAGGGCTTCCATTTCTTCAGCGGTGGGCAGAGGATTGTAACCGAAGGCGTTTGTGTTGACTCTGTCCTCATCTATCCAACGTTTTGTGTCAAATGCATACAGAGAAGTCCATCCCAAAGATGTTGTGCTTTTCGCTTCGGAGAATGTTCATTCTGTGCGTCAGCTGCTTCTTGGCAAACAATGTTTCTTTGTACTGCTCGTGCCTGATTTTTTGACCACGTTCTTTTTTACACCTTTGGCCTTTTTCATGTTTTTTTCGTTGGCCATCATAACAGAATACATCTTTGGCCGCAAACCGACATACTCTGCGATCGGGCGCCCACGCACTCATTCTTCACTTTCCCCAAAACCTTTTTGTTGGTTTGTGAATGCAGCGGGTGGGTTTTCAGGTAGTCGCTTGTGTCAAAGAGATTTTGGCCAAGGCAACCTCCAGGCCCCATGTCCTTGTTAATGTCTTCTGTTTCTATCAGAACCATGAAGCTGTCGGTATCTGTGTACAACAATTCACGTCTGTTTCCATACTGCTTCTTCAGGACATTGTAGTAGAAGTCATCCATCAGAATTTTACTGTTTTTCCAAGATTGTTGTGCCGGTGGTTTGTTAAGGCAGAGTTTGCTTTTGCGCATGCTTATACCTGCAAGATCATTTGCGAAGAACTCGTGACGTGCGTACAGTGGGTTTGCAATCAGCTTTCTCATCCTGGTTGTCTCAATGGGGCGCACCAGTTTCCCATCCGTGCGGCTGCGCAGGTTTTCCATCGTTTTCCCGAATACAGAGTTGTTCATGAGTTTGTAGAAATCTTTTTCGAATGTGTTTTTGGCCTTCTTTCTAAACTTTGTGTTCATCGTGATGTATGGCTCCATCCATTTCTTTTGTTCGAACTCCAGCATTCTGTGTACTTTCTTCAGCCGCATGCCCTGTTTCAGGTAGAACTGGAGGTTGCGGTAGTGTACAACGTAGTTATTTTTGTCCTGTAACGTCAGCAAAAGCTTCTGGCAATCTGGAGGGTTTAGATTTAGATCATTTAACATTTTCTTTTGGTATAGGGACATCCATTCTTTTTTTACGGCCTTTTTCTCAGGTGCAAGAGGATAGCCATTGTGCTCTTCGTGGAGCTCTCGGGGGTACTTGAGGTCGACTTCAAGGAAATATCCTTTTTTGCTGTCTTCTGGAATCTCCACAATTTCTTCGTCTGAGGGGACCCAAGAATTTCATTTGAATTTACCCACTGTAAGGGCTTTGCTCGTTGCCCATCCATAAAGGTTGTTTGCATCATAGTACATGATATAGGTTGTTGGTTTGCTGTCATCATAACATGGCACCAGTGGGTTGTTTGCTTTGGTGTACCTCTTGCTTACCATTGAAATGCCGCTCCGCATCCCCCGCTCTATGAACAGATGCATGTCAACGTCTGTCAGGAGTTCCAGCTTGGCTCCTGTCTTTTACAGGAGCGCGTCCCACGACAGGCCTGGGGATGTGTAATAGTGGGCTGGATCCAACCCATACTGCTTTTGGCATAGATCACGGAAATTTTCAAATACATCAGCCAGAAGAGCGACGTCTGTTTTAACATACTGGTCGTGATAGTCTAGGGTTTTGCATCCAAATGTTTCCCAAACCTCGTGTGCGTGTCGGTAATCCTCATCTGAAATGTGCTCGCCAGAAAGGTGGCTGAAGAAAAGTTCTTTGGCAGGAAGACTTGTTTCGTTGAATCTTTCAAACGAATCCATGTACTCATAGGGGTAAATACCTTTTTTGCACAGCAAATAACGTTTTTCTGGTTCGGGGCAAAGCTTTGTAGTTGTTTTAAGTGCCTCTTTTGGTGTGGCTTTCACCAGTGTGTCAAGGCTGGCTAACAGAAATTGGTTGCTATCAATGAAACGCATTTTGGCAATGCAGGATATTTTAGCTGTGCCTCCAATTTTAGCCAATCCCTGCATCAAGTGATGCGTGTCGTAGCCTTTCACCTGTTATGTAGCAGTGATCTTTCACAGCGTCTCTGTATTTTTTGACGAATCAGTGGTTCCCCGCAGAAAACACAGTCTTTTTGTGTACTTTCTCTATAAGTGTCTGGTTTTCTTTGTGCTTTGGGCCCAATAAATCTGATTTTGTTAAGACATTTTTTGTGGGCCTGACCCCAGTATATGCCTGAACTAACCCCCAAATGGGGATTGAATCAAGATAATCTTTTACTATGAGATCTTCGTCGCATATATGACATTTTTTTGCTACATTAAAATTGTCCCAGTCTGCCTGTTCCATGTGGATCGGCACCAGTGTTTCTAAGCTTTTGCGCAGTTCCTTTTCCAAGAAAATAACCCTGTTGAGAAACTCTTCCACAGCATTTTTTTCGCCATCGTGTCCTTGTCTGTAGTTTTGTACTGGGTAGCTTTTCACGTCGCTTCTGACATATGTTAGCGCTAACCCACAAGCTGTGTGCTTGTTTATTTTTCCTGTGCAGGCTGTTCGTTCACGCTGGTATTCAGGAATGTTTTCAATAAGTGCTTCAAAGTCAGCGTAGATGACGTAGGGTGCTTTCATTTGTTTCTTGTGGTTTTGGTATTCCAGTGTGTTTTTTCCTTCTTCAGGGGGCTCCGTTTATTCCGTTGCAGTGTTTTCGGTGTTCCGCAAGAATCTTTTCTGTTGTGAATCCAATGAGGCACATCACGCAGAAGTGTTTTTGTTGCTGTGTTTGGTTTGGTCAAAAAGCAGAGATGAAAGCCTTTTCACAAAGCAGTAGTGCTGTTTTTCGTCTTTGTGGAGAAGCAACAGGTTGATTCTTGGGATGCTTTTGTCTTGTTTGCTAATTCTAAGAGAAATAACTTCGTCGTTTTCCCAGCCAAACACGTTTAGAGCAAGGTTTGGATTTTGTTTTTCTAGTTTGCAGAGTTGTTTCAGTGGGGTGGGAAAGACAAAGCCATCCCAGTTCAAACCATCTTCTTGCGGATACTTGCTGGGTCTTTGAGAGTTTCTATCTGCTGGAAACCTTGCAGCCTTTAAGGCCCATTTCAAACATTCATTATCACGATTTTTCACGTTGACAGTTGCTTTTTTGGCGGCCACTTTTTTGGGTGTACAAATGTAAGTACCGCCTCTCAAAGGACTATATCTTGCAACGTTGATATAGGCAATTGTTATTTTATCAATGCCCCATCCTGATCCTCGTTCTGACCAATTATCTATTTGGCCGTAAATGTCATCAATAAATAGGTCAAATGCATGGTCAAATTCTTCTTGTAGGTTTGCCTTTGTTATAACGCGGGGCAAATCTTGAAAGTAATGTCTTTGTGTTTCTTCTTTCATCTCTCCCTTTTAAAATGCACTTCCAGTCCAAACTGTGCTTTTATGCTGCCTAATCTATCAATTTCACTCTTCACAACATCAAATGCTTTGCCGCGCATTGTGTTTTGTGTAAAATTTGCAATGCTTTGCCTGCCTGGGTTTTCAGGATTAAAATCCAACCTCCAAATATCCAGCGAACCATCAAAATTGGTTTGTGAAACTTGAAACTAGTCCCAAACAGCAGCTTGGGCGGGCGCCCCGGGGTTTACCCCCTCCTGCTCGTCATTTCCGTAAAACTCGGCAAGTACGTCATCACCAATACGTGCTGCTGCCATCGCGGGGTATATGTGTGCACTTTTCTTCAATAGGTGTAACAATGCAGCACACATTTTATAGCTTTGGCAGCAAAACTGGTTCAAAGCGGTTAAAACCGGTTTTGTTTCCACCACCGCGCTCTGCGTGTTAAAAGACACACACATGTAAAGTGAGGGTTCTGGCAGCAGTAAACACTAAAAAACCATATCAAACAAAGCTGAGGAGCCAAGCGACTAGGCTTTCTTTGATATGGTTTTTTAGTGTGCAACTGTGCCAGAGCCCTCACTTTACATGTGTGTCCATGACAGCCTTCCACACTGGGCGTCCCTTCTAAAGAAAATACTCCTCGTCCAACCCAGGTCTGCCACTGCTAGGGGGTATTAAGGAGCTTAAGATGTGGACGTTTTTGACGCCACGGCAACATTAGGAGGTGATCTAAATTTGAATGGGAATGGAATAATCGGTCAAATACATAATAAGAATGCTTTAAAGCCTGTATTGATAAATGGCTCTGAATATTTAGTTATTCATAACAATAACTTTTATATTAAGAAAATGTATATTATAGAAGGAACAAAACCCGGAATGTTCTACTTCAAGAAAAAGAATGAAGGTGCTGGGTTATTGCCATTACCAGCAACTATTTTCGAATATAGAATTCCTTCTATGAGTAGAAACATAAGAACAGTTACAGTCAATATCCAAAGGTTATTTAATCATTGATTATTCACATCCTAATACAGGTGCTTTCGATACAACATTCACACTTGAAGTAGTCATGAATTAATCTTAATTAATATTATATGGGTATATTTAACCACACAATAGAACATACAAATGTGAAAGGTGAAGATGGAATTGGATTTAAATTAACAAACGATGGGAACTATGATCTTGAAAACAAACGTTTGACAAATGTAAAACCCGGCGATGATGTTAATCATGTCGTTATTAAATCACAAGTTTCTGATATTGTCAGAGATAGTTTTTTAGATTTATGGGTTTCTGAATATATTAGATTATACTCAAAATGTGTTTATCAAATCGACAGAGCGAATGATGATTTTGTAGATATGAATGCAGACAGAAAAGTTGAAACATTATATGATCTCTCAAATGAAGAAAATAATGCAACTCAATCAACTTTAAATTTAAGACCCACTGTTTGTACCAAGGCCGAGAAACATAATGGACGTTATTTTTTAAAGTTTAATGGATCACAGAGAATGATAAGTCAAATCAATTTAAATAATGATGTTGTTAATATTTACATTGTTTATAACTTAAATTCAAATACAGGTGGAAATCCATGGAAAAATGGTCTTTTTGGTCATGATAATGGAGGTCATCATAAGTTTGTCAGCTATTATAATGGTTCAAATCTAGCTATAAGTGGTGTTGATGAATCAACTTGTGTGTATTTTGGTCCAGCAGCATCTATACAAAATTTCAGAAAAGTAGCAGATTATTCCGTAAATAATTTGGGTCAAATCAATGTTTGGCACTGTTTATCTGTTCATTGGGATAATTTATCTTCCCCTAAAACAAATACTAGTAAGATCTATTGGAACAAAAAACATATGGAAAGTTTCACAGCTGCCAATAGAACTGGTAGTCAACAAATGACTTTTGGTGATTTAGATCCAAGTTCCATCGCACCTTTAGACGGTTGTATTATTTTTTTCTGTGTATACTTGGATTTCATATTAGATGAAAAACAATTTTAGATCATCATCAAATTTTAATGCAACGATATAATATATGATAGAAGAAATAATTAAATATGTGAAATATTTTTTTGATGAAACCAAACAACAACATATTCATATTGATGACACAATATTGAAATCATGCCTGGTGTACCAATATTTGTATTTAAAGCATTTTAAAATAAAAATTTCAATAAACAATATTTTATATCTTAATGATGGTATAGGACTTATTGGTCCAGGAAATGGTTGTATTACACAATTTTTTTGAAAGAACACTTGGTTGGATTGATATATTGCATTCACATAGTATTCTCCATGATGCTTTTGGAAGATTTTATAACCGTTATTCATTAGACAGAGGGTACACATATACTATACCAAAGAACCTTACAACAAAATGGATGAAAAGATCTCCATTACGTGGTCAATTCACTGGATTAATTTATTGTATTTGAAAAAGAATTATAATATAAATGATATATATGACTGATAATCGAAAAAGCATATTCAACTGGAACCATATTTCAGGTGAATTGACAGAAGACCAGATTAAGGAATTAAAATCCTATTACCACACATATCACAGAAAGTGTTGGGCTCACAAACAGGCGGTGAAACAGTTCAAAAAATGGAAATTACTGGGGAACTCATTGTCTATCATCTTTGCAACCGGAGGCCTCGCCACAAGCATAGCAACTGGTGGTGTTAGTTTGGTAGCCATCAGTACAGCAGCACTTTTGATACAAGGGTGGATGAAGCATAAAAACCTCGATCTCAAAATCCAAAATTGTACATATGCTTATCAAAGCTATCAACATCTACTTAATACCATAAAAGACACAACGAGAAGCGGTAATTTCAATGAGTCCACCATTCATGTTATGATGAAGAACATTGATGATTATGTTACAGACAACAGTCCTGTTATCGATAAGTACTTACTAAAATATGATGAAAAATTCACTGTCTAATAATACCAATAATCACATCAAATCTTAACAATAAAATTTCAACCCAATATTGGTTATAAAATTTAAGAGTCTTTTTTGAATTTGTTATAATTATACTCTCAAAAGGAAGACCAAGCATTAAAAATATTTGCTTAAGGATAAATTTAGTACTTATCATCCGTTTACGATTTTTATTCACTAATGGGAGTACAGTGTCTATCTCTTCAAATATTTTTAATATTTTCCCACTATCTTTTACAGAAATTTGAAAACCATTATCACGGCATATACCATTTATCATATTTTCGATATGGTACTTACGATGATATACCGATTTCCGTTGTATCTTATACATATTTTCATAAAAGTCAACATACTCTTTAACATAATCATAACCATGTACTGAACCACAATTTGTACATAAGCTCATACCATTATCGTTAAACATTTCCTTATTACTACAGCATGATACTACCACACTTCTGTCAACTTCTGCCAATTGCTCATCACAAAAAGGACAAGTATATTCTTCCATATTCTTCAATTCATCATGAATTTCTGAATTACAACTCATTTCTATACTATTATATTAGAATATAATTATAAACCATCTGATGACGTCACGGCACAGCAGTGCCGGTCAGAGATGAATCAATTCCTGTTTTCCAAGAATTTCACACTTGGTGGTTTTCCGAGAATTTTAATATAGGTTGCCATCAAATTAAAAAAAAAAGATTTCATAAATTGGAAAATGTGTTGGTACTATTTGATGACGTCACGGCACAGCAGTGCCAGTTAGAGATCATTTTGCTAAAACACCCCCCTAAATCAGTATGTGATTCCATTTGATTAATTTTTGCGCTGAAACCATTTGATTGATTTTGCGTTGATACCATTTGATTGATTTTGCGTTGATGTCATTTGATTGATCTGTGCGATGAAACCCCCAAACATGATACTACTGTTGAAGTCGGCATCAGTTTTAGTTGAACTTGCGATATCTTTGTGGTCGCCACCTTTAGTTCTTGAGTGTTGTTCTGTATTGTCTGTATTCGTGTCAACTTTCAACTGATTATTTCGATGGCTTAAATAACGTGCCAAGTATTCAGCTTCGGTTGGCCCTGGTGGTGGCGGTGCCCTGTTGTTTGACCCAGGCTGACAATAACTAGAGAGTGGTGCGTCATCATCACTACCAGAATCACTTTCTTGCTTTGCGCTCTTCGTCTCTGTGAAAAATCGAA
>JAEMWC010000026.1:1842500-1887500 GCA_016490735.1 Pachyseris speciosa
AATGTTGTTATCTGTGTGAGTGCGGGGAGTTAATGTGCATTATTCAATTTATCGCGTGCAGTGCGGCCATATAATTATCAGCCTGAATACGCCCATCTCATTTCTTCCCTGCGCTTGGCAATCTTCGCTCCCGGCCAGTTTAGCGTTTTTTGAAAAAAATTTTGTGAACAAAGAGTATTTGTTTATTAACTGGAACAAATTAAGAGATAGACCTTGTCTGAAGTTTGCTTTCGTGACATCAGTTTGTAACAGTTCACAATTAACCTTCTTCTGTCTGTTTTCAAGCTTTCCATCTTGAACTTCCGATATGTTTGGAATAAGGTCATGTGTGTCGAAATGACCATCACTCCAAAACATCGCTCGTTTTGCCTTCCAATATTAGTATTTGGATGCTCTCTAATGAGAATACCGATAAATAGTTGTCATTGTTGACTCGGTCAGCACTAGCACAACCAGTGTTGACTTTTACATGTTTCGTGCGTGAGTCCTGACCTGAGTTAGCAAGGTTCATGTATTCATCCATTTTCGTTGATAACCTACGTACTGTACAGAATGCCGATGACCTTCTACAATTTAGGGATGTATATTTAATTTAAAGGCTCTCTGAAACCAGTCGCCGACAGCAAAAGTATTAACAAGGATTGGAGCCATTTATTTCTATTATAAAAATCCTACACTGCACAGTAAATGTATAATTATACATGTACACAATATCAAAACGATAAACAATATTAATAAAGCGTAACACCTAAAATAATATTAAAGTTTGTCACAAAGGAATGGTTGATTTGAATTCAGTGAAATTTGAGACTCGATCGACTGTTCAAATCGAATGTCATTTGAAACACATGCATGTAGCAGACAGTCTTTTTACCGCCATAATTTCGTTCAACACCATAAGAACTGAAGCCAAAAAGGTAAGTAACAGCAGCCATAGGATAGTTGAGTTTTACACTTAGCCGTGTTCTCTGCAAAATTACAGGAAAACTCCATGTGCTTGATGTTTCTGCTCAAATTCAAACCGATACGTACGTGCCAGACTTGCGTTCTTATGTGCTAGAGTTCATGCTAATGGGTTAACAATTCGTTGTAAAGATTTCATAGTAACCTAATAGCAGCGGTGCTATGAATGATTCCAAATGGCCCGTAGCGGTTTCATTAAACGCGTTGTCAGTGTTTGACAACACATTGACAATGTTTTGAAATGATTTTGAAATGGATTTGCAACGCATTTTGGTTCCGTTGAAAAACATTGCCAACGTTTCAAAACGCAATGGAAATGCTCTTCAACGCATTTTAAATGCATTACAACGAAAAAACGCTATTTTCGTTAAGCCTGCTTTTCCCAAATAGGGTCACAATTGTAGTTTTTCGAACCAAGTGACTGCAGTCGCCTTTAGGGATCAATGCAACCAGTCCTCAGGGACAACTCGGCCTACTAGTAGTCACGTTTTGTATTTATAATGAAAATAAAGCATTGCCTGGATACTGGAGCAGGCCAAGTTCTCCAGAATATATATTCTGTGTGTTTGCTTCAATTCAGTGTAGAACAGTCAAATCTTCTTATAGCCCAGCTCTTAGCTAGCAATGCTCGGTTATAGGAGAATCTCGTTAAAGTTGTTGTTCTTGGAAGATTAGGCGTATTTGTTTTAAGGTTTGTTTGTGTCTCGTTTTGAGGTTGTCAAGGACTCCAACCTTAAGCATGGAAGCATGTGAGAGTGCGTTTCTTACGCATCATGGGCACCCTGTGGGCCTTTGAGCGGCGTGTGCGCACTCGGGTAGGAAAAACCAGCACATGCCGTGATTTTGTAGGTTTCCTTCCAACTAGTTGTCTGTCGTTTCTTTTGTCAAAGTCTCTCAGCTTATATGCTTTGTATTTTCTTTAGTTTGTACGTTATCAGCCGCCGGGGTAAGCATATTTTGTTATTTTGTCGTTTGCATCATCTCGCCATTATTTTGGTTTAGTTGTCTACTTTCTGTCTTCATGACAATGCTAGGTCCGTGTACATTTGTCCTTTTAGTCTTTTACTTTAGAACCAGTGCAGCCTCCATGTCTCCTGTTCCTTGTTCTAGTGTTAAGCTTTATTTTGTACACTAGCCTCGTATTCATTTCTTTTTGTGTAATTTTCTATAGGTCTTTTGTGTATTAAATGTCATTGAAAAAGTCCTGTGTCACAATTCAATGACTTAAATCCTCCCCCTTCTCCCTCCTACTTGGAAACCTGTTCCGCTCTGTTACCCCTACACTGAAACCTAATATTCCCGTGGACCCTCTTCGACCAATCTTTGGAAAACTCTCTTCGCCCCAATTTTGGGTCATATTCGGAAGGGTTAGGAAAATCTTTGGAACTGGAAAAAAATGGAATAAATTAATTTTTCAATTTATTTTCATTTCCATTCCCATTTCTTGGCATTTCCTTTGTGGACTAAGCTGGCCCCCTTACTACTAGTATAAGTACAAGCATTAAGCTCATTGTCGTCACCTTGGCATTTGCTATTTTTTCTCTTGTTCATTTATTTGCTATTTGGTGACAGCTGTTCTTTTTACTTGTAATCTGTTATCTTTTTGTATTTTTATTTCCATGTGAATATGTTTTTCCATAATTAACTCTCGAAATGCATGAGGTTTTGTCCGCTTAATATTAATTTGTCCTCCAGGATGATGTTTGCTATTTATACAGCATTTTAAACAGGATACTATTTAATGTAAACCACATTTGCTCAAAAACTTTGAAGTATACAAGATATCACTGTGATAGACAGAAATGGTGAATATATATCCAATGTTTCTCTATCATTACCAGTGGGAAGATAAGAACGGCTTTATTCCAAAAGCTGAGATATATCAACAACAATAATATTTATTTACAGAAAACTACAATGACTAATATTATTATCTTTCAAATTCATTAGCCTTAGAGCTTCTTGGTTTGAAGAAAATCGGCCACGACTTTCAGAAATCCTTTCAAATGACTTCACTCACTTTTTCAAGATGCAAAGAAACTGTACTGCACCCAGCACCTAAAGGAAAGAGACATTTACTTGTAAGCTGCAATTCCTTGGCTTCAACGAATGATCCAAAAAAGCGGGCATCGTGGCAGACATATACAGATCCCAAAATGATGTACTTCATCAGAGCGGACGAGGAGGATTTCGTAAAACTGTAGAGCCTCAAAAAGCATCTGGGAGCAAGGAACCCCTTTCATGGGTGGTTTAGCTAGGACCAAGAGATCCTGAGCATCAAAGGACGCTTCTACACGAACAGTTTGGAACTGGTGCACAAACTTAAAAAAAGAGGCTTTGGGAGGCCGAGATACCAAAAGGAAGTTTCTGCTGTCATGGAATAACTTCAGAAGTGGTGGGAAGAATTCTATGTCGAGGAAAAGTATAGTCACAACAGCTGATTACAAGATAAAATAATTACAGTATGGTTTACAGAGCGATTTATGGTCTGGCCAAATATCGTCTTGCCCCTGGTTATGACAACTTTCAGGTAATACCCACAAAATGGAAGCTACTGGGCCTGGAAAGGCAGTCTCAGCATATCAAATACTCTGAAGTTAGAGATAACCAGCTTTTATGGGGCTAATTAAGATGGAGTTACGTTCAAAAGAGAAAAGAGGTCAATTAAGAAACAAGGAAGAGGTCTTCCAGAGAGAATTACAAGAACTTGCCTGCAAAATCTGCAATGGAGATTTTTTCCACAGGATGTTCTAGAAAAATTCCAAGTCGCCAAAGAAGAATTAAAACGACTCCACGAAATAAGAGGTAAAGAGGCCATATTCAGATCAAAGATGAAATGGGTGGAACAAGGAGAAAAGCCAAGTAAGTATTTCTACAATCTTGAAAAACACAAATTACGAGAAAAAATTGGTTCGTGAAGTGAAACTGGGAATCGAAAATATCGTTTCAAACCCTGTTCAGGTTAACAACGAAATTGAAGACTTTTACAGGAAAATATACACAACAAAAATAGATGAGAACTTTGTGCAAGATCTCACCATCCCTCAGCTCAACTATGATGAACTGAACTTTCTATAAAAAGATTTGACTATCAATGAATTGAAAGATGCATTAGCATCCTTTGCGGACAATAACTACCCAGGCGAGGACGGGTTTACAAAGGAAATTTATCAAATGTTTTTCGATCTTCTTTATAAAGAGCTTCTTAATTCTTATAACAAGGCTTTTCGTAAAGGTTCATTATCTATATCCCTAAACCCAAAAGGTGATGCGACCTTTTGACAGGTCTGAGCCACATTCTTTCATTTACGTTTCTAGTAAGAGCAATATTTGAGGTTCATTTATGGTAACAACTTTGTCATTCAGAATATGCAGTAAAGTTAAGGAAACCGTGACACGTAGCTTAGTTAAATGTAATCTGCTTAACTGAGTTGACAAATAGATCAATCACTGCTTAATACATATCGGAAATATGATCAGTGCAGTTTAAGTGAGCGTGCTAAAATGTTGTATATGTGTGCGTGGGAAACCTACAATACTACAACGTACCTTCTGAAAGGAACAACGTAGGAGCTTTCACTTGGGTTTCGTGTGATTTTAGACGCCTAGTTCCACTGGATATTCGTAAGTAGATTAGCTTAGACAATGCATTATGCTCACGTTCAAAGTAGGTTATTTACAATGACGTGAACCCAGTATTTTCCACTGCATATTCAATCACGTATAGCTAGCTACCATTATGCATATTGGCACTTTTGATTTAGCAATAAAGGTAGAACGTAATCAGGACTTGAGTGTGTGCAAGTCCAGTTTCTCTGGCTCCCTTTGAGTGCTGTTAACCCAAAACACCAAGTCTAACCTTACATAGCAGTGAACACTTATCTGTTGGCCATGATACCCTCCCATTTACAACACTGGTGGAAAGTGGCGGGATTTATCCAAGTCTTCGTTGACCAGTCGTTCAAGAATCTAAGCAGTTTGGAAAACCTTGAAGATAAGTAGTGTTTTGTTGGTTAAATACGTTGTTGGGAAGCTGTTTGTCACAATTGGTTTTGTGGGACTGGCTTGGTTGTGCATGTGTGTTAGGCTGGTAGAACTCAATTGTTGTGTAGTTTGTAGAAAAACAATTATGGTTACCATTGTTTTCTTTTTATTGGTTTCTGTTTTCTGTTTATTGATATTCAAAATTATACATAAACACACATATCAACTTCCTCTGCTCGCATATAGCTTAGCTAATCGAGGCGGGCAGAGGAAAACAAACATAAGGTGATTCAGTAGGAAGAGATTAAAAAAGGAAAGAAAAGGAAAGGAGAAGGAAGATAAATCTATATAATCGATACAAACAAGAAAAACTAGAATGCCACTAGCTCAGGCGCTACTGCCTCATCAGAAGCAGTTAGTAATAGTGGGGGAGACTATACACTTCTGAAAAGAATACTGCATAAGAAGTTCGTTCCGAAGGAACGCATCGAGCTACACAAGGCCGAATTTTGGGCAAGGCGTCAGGAACACGATGAGAAGCTGCCAGATCTCGCAAGTTTGTATCAGAGGCTGGTAGCAAAAGCATACCCTGAAGCGGTGGCTGACTTGCAAGAAAGTCTTGCAAACGACCAGTTCATCAACATGTTGGAGGATTGGGAGATATGGATGAAAGTCCGAGAATCTAGCCCAAAAACGCTCGATGACGTGGTCAGTCGTGCCTTGCAAATCGAAGCCATGTAAGAGGCAGAATCTTGTTGTAGTGGAGGTCCGCCTCGTACAGAATCCACCATCCGAACAGAAGAGCAAACTCGAGAGCTGCTCAAGAAGAACACGGCTGCTGTTACTCAAATGGTCCGGTTGGTACAAAAGCAACAGTTGGAAACTGGGACCGAGAACAAAGGATCGTAGGGAAAGGCACTGTTTCAGGTATCACAAGAAGGGGCATTTTATCGCTGAATGTTCCCAACCACCTAGGGATCAGCCGGGAAACTCCAAGGGGTCGGAAAGACCCAAGACATTAAAGATGTGAATTCATTTTGAGTATTCATAGTGTTTCCGTTTCACTAGTTTTAGGCTTTTTGGCTATTGATTTCACAACATTTGATAACACACTTTGCATTGGTTTGAAAATATTATCAACAATCAACCCTGATCCTTTGTGTTGAGAAACAAGCTGACCCTTTTTAGGGTGGTAACATCTCATGAATTCAACGTTATTCTCCTGTGCTCAAGAGTAAAACTATATGAAGGTCTCAATACTGAAGTGCTGAAACTATAGATGATATCACTCTCATTTCCATCAACCAAGCTGCTATTTACAAGATGACAGTGAATATTCAAAATATCCATATCTTGCAACAAATTGGGCGTATATTTTCCAACATTAATTTCATCTGAAATTACCTCTTGGTCAAATCCAATTAATTTATAGAAACTGCTTGGTGTTAAATTCATTGTTATTGTCACTCTAAATGTGGTTTCATTGAATTCCAGATTAACTGGATATTCATCTTCTTTATTCTCCTCTTTTATTACTGTAACCTCCCGGATGAAATTATACAAGTCATCATAATTCCAAACACCGGCTGCAAATTATAGGTTTGTGAATGAAAAGCCATTATATTAGCTGATTATTATAGCCTTCATTTAGATTAAACCATGTAAAACTCATTAATTATTCTGTTGAATCCTAAAGTTTGTTGATGGTTATGGGGGAACATAATCGGTGGTATGAAT
This sequence comes from Pachyseris speciosa, assembly GCA_016490735.1. Lineage (NCBI taxonomy): Eukaryota > Metazoa > Cnidaria > Anthozoa > Scleractinia > Pachyseridae > Pachyseris > Pachyseris speciosa. The sequence goes on from JAEMWC010000026.1 coordinate 1,849,185, forward strand.
TTTGCAACAAAATTTTCAGGATTATTGTTTCCTTCATCTTTCACTGAATATGATGATAAAAATCTCTTTCCATATATTATATGATTGGATTATTTAGCAATTTGAAATTGTTTTATACAGTTTTTTTTACACTGGTTTTGGTGCTATTTGCTTTTCAGTCTCAGGTGGAACTCCCTCATCAAACATATCATCCAATCCATAATCTGGAACCTCATCTTCAATGGAAAGTCCATAATCAAGGGCCCGTTTTCTTCTTTCGCCTTTTTGTAAGACAATGTATATTCCAATTAGTCAATGCAACATCATCTAATTTGGTGGTTATTGGTTTGAATACTTTTTGAAAAGATTCTTGACTTACCTTCTCTCCAAGCTGCTTTTTTAAAATTGTATCATGCACAAAATTGATTTTATTCCCCAGTTCAGTTTTTCGTTTAGCAACTTCTTTCCACTTAAGTAAACTCGTTTTTTATTATATAATAAGATTACATAATTCTGCAAATCATATATAAACCCAGAAGAATAACCGACACTTGAACTCACGGTTGAACTGAATGTGATAAAAATTATAAACTATGATGTGCAAGATGATGTAACTGCAAATTATAAACAAAAATACAAATTCATGCCTGACAGATGTTTTAGAATGTTAATTGTCGCTCCTTGTGGTTATGGAAGAACTAATTTATTGTTGGATATGATTTATCGGCTATTGTATTATGATAAAATTTATTTGCACGCCAGAAATCTTCAACAATCAGAATATCAACATTTACTTGAAACATTGACACCAATAAGGAGCAAGTCGGTTATATTATTGAAGCCAGTAACGATAAAATAATTTCTCTTAGTAACATGTCAAACAATAACCAAAAGCTTGTTATTTTCAATGATTATTTAAATACGGGCCACAACAAAGAAATACGCAATTATTTCAAACACTCATAACAAGAATTGTAGCTGTATTTTTATCTCAAAGCTTGTTTAACACAGACAAAACAACTCGCATGAATGTAAGCCATTGCTGTATATTTGATTTTCCGAGTGCTAATGAACAGTCACTTATATGCCATGGAAATGGCGTTTCGAAAAATGACTACAAAAAAGCAACTCAAGAACATTACAGTTTCTCGTATATCGAGAAACTAAGAAAATTCATAAGTAAAAACGTCCATGAGCATTATTATTATATTAATTATTAATATATTAATATAATGAATTATTCAAATGGATCATTACCGAGTAATAATAATAATAATAATAATAATAATAATAATTTATTGACTTAGTATAGCGCCTTTTAACATAAAAACGATCAAAAGCGTTTTACATGAATTAAAGAGTATGTTTATATAAAAATACAATAACTATAACGAATTATAAGAAATATCCATAAAACCGAACACTAAAAATTCACAATTGACCACCCACCCCCAAAGAATATATGTATATATGTATAACTGCCGATAAACGTTTCCAACTCGACGGAGTTTCACATGTAGAATGTATTTCCATAAACCGTAGGTTGAAACTAAAAGATAAACGAACTAAAAGTTACCACATTTGAGCTATGGAACGACAGGAAAAAAGCTTCTGGATTCGCAAATAATTCAAACAGCGAATTTGCTGAGGCCCTGCTTCATGGATTTATGCTCAGTTTTATGGATGAGAGGAGATCTTCTCAAAGTAAACGAGCTCATTCGCAGGATTCGTCCGCCATTTATAGCCCGATTCCATGTAAGTGCTATCAGTTTGTATTGTCACTTGGCTATGTATTTAGGAAATTTTATCGGTGTAAGGGTATTTTGATGGACACTCGTGTATTCCATACACAAGTAAGCGACCCTTGTTCGTTTCAACACCGAGAGAGACTAGCACTATTGTAACCCGTTCCAAAGGGAAAGACTCTGCCAGTGAAAGGTACATGTATGAACGCTTTTATTATTTCTTCACCTCTTCTAAATATTCATTGTTTCCCTGACGCATTGCCTACTCTCCATTTCATTATCTCTAGCGATAAAGTTCATGTAGGATGTCATTTCCAAGACAAAGACATTGGAAGACATTGGAAGATCCTATAAGGAAACTAAGAGGATCCTTAAGAATCTTTCAAGTAATTTTGAGAAGATCTTTATCAGGACCCTTAAAGGCCCATTATCACCCTTGATGCATTGCGTGCCACGACCATTAATTCTGGAATTTCGTGTAACACAAAATTACTCAGACTTTGAAGCTGGTTTTATCGCATCGTGAACAAATCTCCAAATTTATGGGTGTAAATATGTCCCCTGTTTATTCTTCTTCATTTTCCTTGTATTATTTTGGGAAAAATTTCGTATGTATGTAAATTTTAGCCCGTTTAAAGTCAAAAGAGTCAGTATGGCAATAGTTGGTAGCAGTAACTTTGCAACGTTGTTTTATATCAAAGTGAGGTTCAACGAGGATTTACACAGACTCGTTGTCCAAGTTTGTTGCTTTTAACCTCCGCCTCCCTCCCAGCCAGCCAAAACATTATAATTATTTTCATAATCAAATATTGGGCACTTGTTTGATGCCACTATCTAAAATCTCGGACAAAACTACTTCAGAAAATAGGCATTCTAGCGCCCAACAATCATTTTCCAATGTGTGTGAGTCAACACAATATCCCCAAAGTAACTTCCCTTCCCCCTCTCCCCCTTTTCAATGTTGAAGTTGGGAAGCCGCCATTGTCAGGGAAACGGTTAGGAGGTGCAGACAACATTGAATTGGGCGTGGGGGGCTTTGAACCTCAGTTGATCACTGTTTGCACATACAAAGGCTTCTAAGCTCAATTTTCTCAACAGTTTTGTCCAAGATTGTAGGTAGGTGTATATAGGATTAAAGGTAATAATTCATCAGAGCAAAATTACTGGAAACCAGTGTTAGGCACCTTAAGTTCATGTTTTTGCTTGAAAGGCAAGGAGTACTCTCACTAACATATAATCTTTTCTTTCCTCTGTAGTTGACAACATAAAACGTAAGAACTTAACCATTCATTCAATAAACTATTTGTCCAAATATCCGTTTGGTCGACATCTCTTTCGAAGGGATAGGCATATATCCAATTCAGTCAAAAATTCTGTTCAAGGAAGGAGCAGACGACGATGGCACAAATCCGAGAGTCCAATGGTTCAAGTCTGAAGCCCACGAATGGCCCAGAGAAAGGCACAAAGAACAACGAAGAATCGAGCAGCATTCAGGACAGTCGAGTTTGTCAGCCCAAACAAAGGTAAAATAATTCCTTATTTGTTCGACAAAACAAGAAGCAAACGGCAAGTCAGTTGAAGACAAGTTAAGGAGATACCTTAACCGTTGGCGCTGGAGAATCAAACCAATTAACATCACGACGAGAAGTCAAAATGAAAGTTTGAAAACTGCTGAACTTAAGATATGTGAGAAAGTGTGACATTGTAGTTTATTTCCTAAGACTCGCAGAAAAATACTAGTTTACCAGTAATTTCGAGAACTTTTCAAACTTTCAAACTAATTGTTCAAATGAGTTGCATAATTACAATACAAGATTTTCTTTAGTAGGCAATTATCATATAAAATATTCAAGATGTAGCCATCTATCAAAATCTTTTTCAAGACTAGGGGCCAAAATATGGAATAAGCATCCCCCAAGAATTACGTAAATTATTTAAGAAAAATCTACAAAATCGACTCTTACAAGTCTTAATGGAAGAGGACGATTATGTTGGCACACCTTTCCTAATAAAAAAAATTTCAAAATAATTACTCAAAGTAGCTTTATCTAACTGCAATTGATGTCTTATCTATTTATTTACTTATTTATTTACTTATTTGTTTATTTATTCTATATATTTATTTATTTATTCAACGTGCTTGTATATTTATTTTATCTCTTCACTTATCACTTACTCTTTAAACAGTCCTACCCGCTACCCGCCTAGATTAGCCTTAGCTATTTGCGGGTTAGCGCTGTTTTGTATTATGTCGTTCATTTTAATAAACTTGAACTTTGATTCCTTACAAAGATTAATGAGTAGAACAGTTAAGATATCTACATTACCTATTCCAAGTTATTTAAGAATATAGTACAATGTATGACACTGTTAGTATAATTGCATGGAAAATGCCACCTAAAGTTGACGTATCAACGCTAATTGAAAAAAGGGACAGTACAATAGGTTCATTGTATGATCTTCTAGCAGAATTTAACGTGCTTTCCGAAGTCCAACCAGTGAAAAATATATTCGAAAACGTTTACAAAGAAGTGGAATTAAGTACAGAAGCTTTAAAACCGGACAAGTTGTGTGAAGCTAACACAGAAGATTCAGAAAAATTAATGAAAGTTAATCAAGAGCTCGGAGTAAAAGTCAAGGTTGATTTTCTACATTGGTAGTCTTTTAAACTGCAGAAAAAGTATACTCAGAAAGATTTCAAGTCAAGATACTTCAAGTAATTTTTTGACTTCGCTTCACACACCTGTTGTTTTTTTCTTGAGATATAACTTAAGTTTATTTTCCCATGCAGCTAGTTAATTAAAGTTGACTGACAAGCTTCGTCCACCTCAAAGCTAAAGAAACCGCAAGGTGGCTAAGTTGGTTCTAAGGATGGTTTTCAAGTCACTTGAAACTTTCTTGAATCGTTTCAACTTTGCGACTGTAATGCGATGCAAAGTAAAATACCTTGGATTTTGCTTAGGCCTTCACACATATTTTTGGCTAAGTAAAACGTAGCAGCTCCTAATTATTACTTAACAGCCTAGTCTTAACACTACCATTCTAGTGGAAAATTCACAACTTATCAAAAGGCCTGGAATGTTGAAAATTCGTCAGTCCATCACGATGTCCTTGGTGCTATGGCAGAAGCAGTGACAAAAATGATGAAAGTGTTAGGCTCGCACAAGAACACTAATCAAGGACTTGAGAAATTGTCAGTTCCAACATGGGATGGCGATAGAAAAACTTATGCTACCTGGAAATGTGAATTTAAATATTGGATGGTCAAGCCTGAATTCACTTAAGGCATACGTGACCAACCGCACTTTATATCATAATCGGCAAATGAGAGGTTGAGTCGTGCATACATTACCTGACAAATCTCACACATCTTACTTAAGGATCATGTCTAGTTGCCCTAGTCAGCACAACATGAGTACCTCCCATTATCATATACAATCCAGCTCTTCATTCCATATCATCCATTATTCACAAACACTGCAACGTCCTATCTTCATCCCCCGTTCTGCTAACGTGTTCAAAGCCAAACCTCTTGTTGCTTTCCGATGGTCCAACAACCTTAGCAATTTACTGTTTAATGGAAAACTACATAATCCCACACACAACCCACTCCCTGGCTGTTTCTGATGCAGAGACAACTGTCTTATGTGCAGCTACATAACAGATGGGCATACTTACATATTTCATTCTCCTGGCGAAACAATACTTGTTACTCATCATATAGACTGCAACTCTAAAAACGTTATTTCCATGGTACATTGCAACTGCTGCCAAACAGTATATAGGAGAAACAAAACGGCAACTTTCAGACTGTTTTAATGAGCATCATAGACCAGTAGACAAATTAACACTTCTAAAGCTACTACAGTCTCAAAACATTTTCTTTCTACCGACCATAATGCTTCTGATACGCTACTTATTCCTCTCGAAGCATATTTCAACCATGGGTTAAATGGTTGAACCTCTAGGTCTTAATACAAGACATGAAACAGGAACAATTTTCCTGTCTTTCATCCCCCTTATTTGTGTTACTTTCTTATATTTCTTATTGTTGCGTTATCAGTTTTCTATTTCCACGCTATTACTTTAGCTATTTTGCTCATACCTATTTACCAGTTGTATTTTCAAATTCACAGGCGAGTAAAAATGAGCGATATAATGTTCTGACGTTTCGGTGACCTCATGACGCCATTCTCAAGGAATGAACAATACAAACGAGTTCAACGGAGTTAGATCTTAGATTTACATTAAAGTGTATATGACACTTTTTTTTCCCGCTGATTTTGTTCGTTTATGTTGTTAGAAAGAGGGTTTTAAAGCTTTTAGGTGCAGAAAAGATCTTGAAACCATTTTTTTTTTCATTCAAAATACGCGGGAGTTTGACTTCAAAATTGTCCCAGAGATCGCGCGGCCAAAAGATCATGTGATCTCTATGCGTGACGTCAGTTAGTTTGATGAACTCGACAAAATGGCGGAAAGTGAGCTAAAAGCCTTGAAGCCTGGAGGTCGATATTGTAAAGCCGGAGCGCCGAATGGTGAAAGTTGTAAAAATACCAGTTATACACCGGGTATATCGATGTTTAACTTCCCCACAGAACCAACATTGAGAGCGAAATGGATTAAATTTGTCCAGAGGCATCGCGTGGATTTCGCCGAACCAATCAGCCAACATGCCGCTTTATGTTCTGCTCATTTCGAGAGCAGTTGCTTCCAAAACGATCTGGCATGGAAGTTGGGCTTTAAGAAAAAAAGAGACCTAATCAAAGGTTCCGTTCCGACAAGGGACACCGTCCTACCTGAAGCTCCCGAAGTGCAATTAAGTGAACGATCAAAGCGACAAGTAAGTAAACATTTTCTCCGATACTAAGACTTACCACATGTATTATAGCTTACCGTATGTGGAAATAAAAATTAGTGATAAAAATTGTGAATGACGTTTCGATGAATCGTTCATCATTTTCAAATTCGTAAAAATTTGACTTTGAACCTAGAAAGTGGATTAAAATTGGTAAGCAATTACCGGTATTTGAGTCATTTCAGCTGAGGCTGTATAATTATATATGGTGTAAATAGAGTGCTAAAGTATAACGTCAAATAGTAGAATTTTTGAAATTATGGTTGAGATTTGCAGAGAGAGCAAGGTGAAAGATGCTAACTTGCCAAAAAAATCAGCATTTGACTTGGAAACTGTTTGTGTTTGGAAAAGTGGTCACTTGCAATAGGTGGTCACAAAAGAAGGTTCAGCTGTAGTGAAGCCTGGTAACAAACTTTGTCTGTCAGACCTCAACTGAACCTCTGCCTTGAGATTGGTAGATATTTACATATAGGCTTTTTTTTGACAGGCACTGCAGCTTATGACAAATTGAAGACCCTGTTGACCAAGAAGCAACTGCTTAATGACATCAAAAAATTGTCACCAGATGCCCAGACTAGTTGCCTGGAAGGCTTCCACGCGACATTAAACTACTGGCACCCAAAGTTGATTTGCTATTCTTGGCTAGGATCTATTTGCAGGTTTGTGGTCTATTTGAGATGCAGTGAAACCCTATTATTAATGACACTGTTGGGACGAAAAATCATTTATATCAGGTGTAAGTGCTAAACTAAATGAGTTAGGGTATGTGTCAGGACCAAGACAATTCTCCATAATAATGCGGGGTGCAACTTGAATCACATTATTTAAAAATTTCTGCTTAGTATGCAGTACTCACTTATCCTTTCTACTATTGTACAGATTTAGATTGAATGATCATGTACCTCACCTTTGTCATATATTTGCAGGCATGTGTTGGCAAGCTTACATTTTAACGAGAACATACACAGGGAAACACAAACATCAAAGCAAGGGAAGGAATACATACGGGTAACCTACCCCAAATTCAAAATGGGAGAAGAGGTTGTTCGAGAGGTGGCATGCCCACCTACCTATGGTAGGTCGACTTATTTCATGCTACTATAACTGGAGCTGCACATGTTCATAGTTTTGATAAAAAATGCTGGATTGAATTCATTAAAACATTGCAGTAGTACAAACTCACCTTAATACTGTTTTCACCTCCATCAAAGTCAACTTTTTTATTGAGGGATGACTGATGTCAATATACGGTGTGTAAAGGCTGATTTATTAACTCCAAAGGCAAATGTAAGTGGAGATGGTAATTTTGTCTACAAATCTTTGTAGTACATTTCATGCAAAAGGAAGATCTGACCATTATTAGTGATAAAGTATTACCTTTGGAAACGTGAGAGGTAATTACCCTTGTTCAATCATTCATAATTATTCAAAAAAAGTCATGTTTGTTGTTTTTTTTTTGGGGGGGGGGGTGGGGGGGAGTGGAAGCAAGAAAATATGGCAAAATTATTGAGTGTCCTTTAATGAACTTGAATCAGTGACAAGTAATTTCAATCCTTGTCTTTCAGGTTATGTTGACTCCTTAAAAAAAAACTTCTACCTTCCCTAAGTCAAAAATGAAGGAAATCTTAGCTAGATGGGCTGCAAAGGCACCTGAGCCTCTCAACCGCCAGTTCCCAGAGAGATTGAACAAAGAGGAAGCTATAAAGGGCTACAATGCAAAAAAGCAAATGAAGAAAACAACACTATTTCCACCTGGTTGGTTTTCAATATATTTTTTTGTGTAACATATGTACTAGTCTTTGCTTGTAACAGGGAATTATTTTTATGACCTTGGCTGTTGCACCTGTTACCACTAAGTCCTATATTGTTACATTTTTGCAAACCTTGGTTGACAAACTATTTCTGCAATGACAGTAACTCTTTGGCGAGATCTACCCTCTGAATTCAAACATGTGTCTAGACAATGTTTCAAGGGGAGAGTCACACAATATTTGTTAACCCAACAAAGTTTCTCTTGATCCAATCAACTTAAATTTATTTACACTGTACATTCTTCTGCTTTTTGCTTGATGTTCACTCTGCTGTGGCAATTGGCCACTTTCAGTCTTTTTGCTTTGCATAGCTGCTGCTTTTTTATTTCTTTTTTAGAAGATACGGAAAACAAACGTAATTTAAACTGACTAGAGTCTAACTCGAAAACCTCGCTGTCAAATTAGCCTCAAGACGTTTCCTTTAATGTTTATATATAATATTATTCCTCTTTCAAATACAACATTAAAGTAAGAATCTGAAAATACACAATGGAGAATTAATATATTTAGAAATTACGAAAAATATGTCAAGAAGGAAATGTTAATGAACCTGTTTTGTTCTGTTCTACAATGAACTGATTTTGTTTATTCTGCAGAAGAACAGCAATCAACTTTACAGCAAGAACAGTCCACTTTGCAGAGTGCCAGTAAAGCGAGTAGCAGCAAAAGGAGACCTTATAACTGTTCAGTGTGTAAAAAACCATTGCGTGCTCATGAAACCCGATGCAAAAAATAATTGTGTGAAGGTCCAGGCAGTGGAAATCAAAGCCATTCATACAACTGTTAAGATTTTTTCTTGATGTAATATCATTTAAACACAACAGTCAATTTCCAATTATCAAATACAGGGAAAAACCTCGGCTGTCTCCATTATACATTTTGTAAATGTTTCTACCATGTTTACAGAGTCATTACATTATTGAGACAGAGTACTCCATTGATGATTCTCACAGTGTACATGTATTTTTGCAAATCAAAACAATGAACAGTGGATGTACATGTAGATGATCTCAAAACCACATGAACTAAATGCACTTTTCAATATAAATAAATCAACTACATGTTCTTGTTCTAGACGTCATTCTCTGTCTATAGAAGTGGTATATCCTGTTGACTGTCGTGACTGATACTTTGTTCTTATGTTGTGATAAACACAGGCTGGCAGTGGTCTGGTGTTATCCCAACCCATGTAGCCACAGAGCCACCGTGTGGTCCATCGGTATGCAACTGCTCTAATGTACCTACAATAAACCAAATAAAAATGTTCACTGGTTTGAATTTCGTTTAATTGGTATTAGAGCACTACACCAGTATAGTCCACTTTTGAGTTTGCCATGACAGCTGAATGAAAGCATTGAGAATGCATACATACTGTACATGTACAGGGTTAGCCTTGACCTAAAGTAAAATATTCACAAATACTGGCGGGAAGGTGACACAAATTTGAAAGTTAAACAATAGCCAGAGCTGTAAACAGGTCATTTCGCTGGAATTTGTGAATATATTCACTTCACATGGAGGCTAACCCTGTACAAATGCATTCACGGTGCTTTGCAGGGTCATCCAGTTCAAGCCTTTTTTAACTGCTACGTTTTATTTTGCATCACTGAGAGTCTCAAGTAGAAAACTTTTTATGCGCAGTTCACGTACCGGTATATGATAAAATGCTAAGCTAAACACAGAGTTGTATGTTGAAATGTTACAAACACCGTGCGGACGTTAGAGGAAACAAACTCATCACGAAGACGTGAGCAAAAAATTCGCGAGGCAGAGAGAAATCACAACAGGCATGAACTGAACAATATAAATACGTGAAATAACAGTTTAAAAACCTGAAGTTGATGTTATACTCACTCGTTTTCTGACACTCCTCCGCGGTGGCGATAAGTCCCGCCATCCTTGTTCCTCAATAAAGGGCCCACTTGGAGGAGAACTGCTCGATTGGTCACGGCGCCATAGTCCTCGTGTTCCGTAATACACTTGATACTTTCGATCGACCCATCGAAAACCATCTTTCCTGATGAACTAGTTACTTCTCTGCAGCAGCGAAACTCGAGTGATCCAACTAATGTGTCGGTCTTACAGGAATTACATCGGCACCTGATAGACATTGAACAATACTGTGAGCATCTTGTAACTTCCATGATTCATATGGTTGTCAGAAAACAATCGTCTTTCAGAAAGAAAACGTGTTCGCATAATGCTACTAACCAAGACTCCACGCTCACAGTTCTGTCGTATCTCGCCTCCAAAACCGCTGGAGTTAGTCCATCGAGGTCTTGTCCTTCATCATCGCCACGAGCAGTTTCATCTTCAGAAACATCTGCGAGTGGCTCGTCTTGATACGGTGCTATCTCGCTTTCTATCCACTCTTCTTCGCTCTCGTCCGTGCTTTCCACGAAACTGGGAGCTTCGCTGCTTTCCGAATCACTAGACATTTGCGAAATTTAAACGGAACAGATCGACTATGATAAAAAATCCACTCCAAAGAACGAAGATCTTTGATGAGAAATGACCCAAATTGGTGTCGCGCCGACAGTGTTATCAAACTTTGTGACGTCACGGGTAGAATTATTGGCGCATATTCTCGCCCCAGTCCCCGGGACAATTTTGTATAGAAATTGAGCGTATTTCTGCCCTGAAAAATGGTAGAAAAAAATTTTTTTCGTCATTTTTGAAAAAGCATTCATTTATTATACACATCAGTGTACGAAAAAAAGGAAAAAAAATTTGTGTCATATACACTTTAATGGTGTTAATTTAAATAAATACTTTGGAGCGGATCGAACCTGTTTGTACATTCAAGCGTGGTCTTAATTGTTTGAAGTACAGTATTTCGTTAATTAATTAATGTACATCTAAGATATAACTCTGTTGAACTCGCTTGTATTATTCATTCCTTCAGAATGGCATCAAGAGGTCGCAGAAACGTCAGAACATTATATTGCTAGTTTTTACTTGCCTGTGTGTTTCTAAAGCATTATTAAATATTTTCAAATTGTAACGTTTTTGTTTATGTAAATGTATCCTATTCTAACGTCCTAACGTCTTTTGCCACAGGGTCAGTCTCAAAGAAACCCAGAAGAAGAGAGACTGTGCCTTTCGAAATATTGCAAAATATATTTCCCTCGCCGTAAATTCAGCCTTGCTTTCTTAGTTTATTTGTTCTACAATTTGTTGCAGATCACATCCTTTACTACAGGATCCGGTGCTTTTTTTTTCTTGGTGGACCTTGCAAGCATAATATATAGATTTAGCCAAGCCTAAAAGCGGAGCTCCACAATTATTATTTTTTACTGGTATTGAGCAGCACCGCATGGCTTTCCTTGCACCAATATTTTATGCTTAGAGCAGTCAACAAGAATTTACTGCAGTTCATAAACCTCAAAACATTACAAGAAAACAATACTGTCGATGCATGTGTTTGTTTGAAAACAAATTTAGCAATCTAAGAATGATCGAATATTTTCAACCAACATCGTTGGAAGAGCATGTTTGATGGTTTAGCCACCTCTTACCATAGTGCATTAAATGGCTTTCCATGTTAGCCTCCTTCGCAGACATCTTTGGGCTCATCACACGTTCCTTACCCACGAACGTCTGCTGAACTGAACTGCCACTTCCATTCGCCAGCGGTTAGCCTTTGTTTTGAAGAAACCAATAACGAGCTGCATAAGAATGGAAATGAACACCCGATTTCACGTGTATCGTCTGTGAAAATAATCCAGGAGTGAAAGTCCTACTTTCCATAAATTGGAAAACGAACTATGATTGGCTAACCGCCACAAACGGAAGTGGTAGTTCAGTTCAGCAGGTGTTCGTGGGCAAGGAACGCATGACGAGCCCAAAAACGTCTGCGAAGGAGGCTATTTCCATGTTTGATCTAGATCCAAGGTATTCATCCAAAATTTCGTATTACGTGAACAAATGTTTAATCGTTTAGCCACCCCAACAAGAAATCGTACACAAACAGTGAAAAGCAACCAAATAAACCACATAACGTCGAAAATTTGAGTGGAAATACGCAAAAATCATTTTTTGTACTCGCTTGGTCCGCTGTTTGGTCAAACATTGTTATACGTTTAGCCACCAAACGTTATGTGTGACAAACATGATGTTGGATGAAAATGCTTGATCTTTTAGCTGGGACTTAAACATATTTTGTAGTACGTTAAGCTTAGACATAAGCTTAAATGTTGTAGAAAAGAGAAAAAGGGAAACAATCCTGATTGTTTGGATGGGTAATCGCATGGGGCCAAGTAAAATTAAGAACTAATTATCACTTGTGTTTTCAGAAATTTGCCGAAATTGCCCTCGTCACACAAAAACATACTCCCCATGTCTTCTGTAGAACCTTCTTCAATTAATGATTCTCAGTGGCAAAACATCATCCAGTTAACGAAGAAAGCGCTTGCCAAACCATAAAACATACTTCCCATGTCTTCTGCAGAACCTTCTTCAATTAATGATTCTCAGTGGCAAAACATCATCCAGTTAACGAAGAAAGCGCTTGCCAAACCATAAAACATACTTCCCATGTCTTCTGCAGAACCTTCTTCAATTAATGATTCTCAGTGGCAAAACATCATCCAGTTAACGAAGAATGCGCTTGCCAAACCACACGAGCACTTCTCTCGCAGAACCATCCACTATAAATTTATGAAAGCCAGCCATCCAATCAACACATTTCGCTGTTTTTAACATCCAAACGCTAATTCTTACCGGTTCAAACAAATGAAGACGACATGTTTATAGACAGCGAAACTTAATTGTTGTTTAGAGGCTGCTTTCAACGAAGATCTCTAAAAGTTTTTTCAAATGACGAGTGAAGCGCGCTGGATTTTGACATTTCACAAATTTATTTCAGATTTTGAGACATCCACATGCACATGCATTTGATCGGCTTTTTTTACTCTAGCTTGAGTTTCTGCCTTCAATCCTTAATTCTACGAGGATTACGATTACATGTTAATAAGATAACGGCAAACGTTTCTTAACGCTGTTGAGGCAACAAGGTCGAAAAACAGTCAGCCAAGCCGAGTAGACACTCGTTCGCTTGCAAAGAAAACAACGTAAAACAAACAATTCAACTACTTCTTTGCGTCCAAAACGAGTACAGATGACTGTTATTTATATGCATTCGAGAGAAAAATACAAGTTTCATTTATGAACGATAGTAACGATTAAACCAAATGTTAAGCTTCTATTTATTTAATTTACCTCACTGTCCTGTGCTGTGTTGTAGAGGTTTCTACCACTTGAAATTACATAAGCTTCAGTAAAGTAAAAATAAGCATCCGCAAAAATAGCAAATGGTTAGTCCCCAGAAAGAGCTTCTTCCACAGAGTTTGAGTTACTCGTTCCTCCTGTTAATACTGGTGAACTGTTAAGTGACCTTTCTTGGTGAGATGCCATGATAAAATGAAAGCCCTTGAAGCGCTGAATTATACTGGTTTCAACCGAACAATCGATCCAAATTTGAAGCTTTTCCTGAGAAAATCTTTCGCTCTAACTTCCTTTCATCACTTGAAAATTCACCTTCTGGAGTATCTTTTGACAAGTTCTTGATTTTTATGCTTGTTACGTGAATTTAAAGACAAACTTCGATCGAAGATGTGGTTGTTTTGCTCCAAAAGAAGAAACCCACTGAATGTGAGATTACGAACCACAGAAAGTACGCGAAAAATTTTGTTTGGGTGTCCCACACCTGGCTTGAGCCTGCGATAAAATCGAAAGCAACTACCTGGTCAGCAGTCAACTTCAAAAAAACCAGCTGACCTCAATGAGGGCTTAACTTGAGCCCGCGATATGGTGACGTGACACTGGTTAGCTTGTTTTGACAGGTGTCAATTGGCTATAAGGTGGATGACCAGTATCAAATATGTATCCTGTAAACTAGCTGGTCAGCTGGGCCAGGTAGAGTATGGCGGCCACGTTGGATTATTATGATTTTTATTATGATATTATTAATTATTGTGCGACTCCGTCCTCGTCGTCATGCGTATGCGTCCATGAGCAATACCGCTAGCCATTTTTACCATGAGAAAAGCAGTTGACGGGTTTCTATAGGTATGGTGCTCTGCGTGGTGGCCCTTCGGGCTGCCGGAGCTCCGCTATAATGTTTTTCACTGAATAGTCATTTACGTCCATGATCATCTTTATCATTAATGCAGTGATCCAAAATAGAAGGGGTGGATTGAGATATTATCTTGGAGAGAATGCATTGGAGGTTTCGCACTCTCCCAAACTGAGACTACCTTTGAAAACGTAAAGCTTGTGGGATGTGGTTGGAGTGACAAGGATACTTCACAAATTAATGTGATCAAGTAAGCTGAAGCCACTCAAAAGGCACTAAGGCCACAAGGTAGCGGGCATTAACTCTTAAATCTACCAAAGCAAAGATTGAGCCCAAGCATTAGCAGCCATGGACAGCTGTTTCGGCCTTGTTAGGCCTCCTCAGCATGGCATAGCTAATACTCAGGCTCAAGTACCCACATATCAATAAAACAAGCAATGAAAACGTAAAGCTTGTGGGATGTGGCTGGAGTGACAAGGATACTTCACAAATTAATGTGATCAAGTAAGCTGAAGCCACTCAAAAGGCACTAAGGCCACAAGGTAGCGGGCATTACCTCTTAAATCTACCAAAGCAAAGATTGAGCCCAAGCATTAGCAGCCATGGACAGGTGTTTCGGCCTTGTTAGGCCTCATCAGCATGGCATAGCTAATACTCAGGCTCAAGTACCCACATATCAATAAAACAAGCAATGAAAACGTAAAGCTTGTGGGATGTGGCTGGAGTGACAAGGATACTTCACAAATTAATGTGATCAAGTAAGCTGAAGCCACTCAAAAGGCACTAAGGCCACAAGGTAGCGGGCATTACCCTTAAATCTACCAAAGCAAAGATTGAGCCCAAGCATTAGCAGCCATGGACAGCTGTTTCGGCCTTGTTAGGCCCGCTACCTTGTGGCCTTAGTGCCTTTTGAGTGGCTTCAGCTTACTTGATCACATTAATTTGTGAAGTATCCTTGAGACTACCTTTGGCAAAACTTGACACCACAAATAATTTCTTCACGTCACCCAACCCTCACAAGTCCAACTCAAGAAAATCTAAAGTTCTGTTTTTTTTTTTCTTCTAGTTTTCTGCTTCTTGGATTTATGTATGCCTCCATCAACCTCTGGCAACACGCTCCTCTACCACAATGGGTACCATCAGAAAGTGACTTTTGCT
This sequence comes from Pachyseris speciosa, assembly GCA_016490735.1. Taxonomy (NCBI): domain Eukaryota; kingdom Metazoa; phylum Cnidaria; class Anthozoa; order Scleractinia; family Pachyseridae; genus Pachyseris; species Pachyseris speciosa. Next base: position 1,864,809 of record JAEMWC010000026.1, read on the forward strand.
CATTTCATCGACCACCATTTTAGAGATGGTAGTCCGCAACCGTCCCATTACCAGCTACCTACCATACCATGCTCACAAACATCTTCACTGTTCCTTATTACCATAAGCATGGATTCCATCCTAATCCCAGCCCTGTCACAACAGACATTCTCAGAGATCTCACAGACCCTCAACAGCCTGTGCTCTTCAACAAAGCTAACCCACTAAGAACACCATCAATCTAATTAAATCTATTACTCCAATCATAAGATCATCCCTAAAGCCCTCGTTATCAAATACAAAACATATCATCACCCTCCAAACAGAACTTCCATCGTCAATGGACTAATTACTTACAAGAACATCTCGCCAAATGATTAAACTCCTGTAAATAGAACGCAATAAACGCTTGACACTTCACGATTTAATGACACTATGGATCAGCTTCAATGTACAAGTTCTAACTCTACATTCTTTTACATCAGGATTTTCTTCAGAAATAAGCAGCCGATCAGTGTAATCTACTCCAATCTTGACAACACAAGGAACGATCCTCAGCCAGTATGCCTCTCTTGCTTATGCTAGTACACGTCAAAATAACAATCCCAACCGACTACAACCTGCTGTATGCAACTTCTTGAGTTCTTTCACAACTACCCACCTCATACTGTTAGCCCCTTTCGACCAAGGGTACATGGACCCCTCCCCCTCACAGGGACCGAGCACTCGACACTTTCCTCGATGCTATGGAACATTACCTTTACAACATTACGCCAGCCCCTGTACATGACAATCTCAGTACTCGTGACTGCCATGCCACAAAACGTCTTAATAAAATGCACTGACCTTGTCATCAAGTCAACAGACAAGTGTTCTGGCACAGTTGTTATGGACTGTAACTGGTACATTGGCGTATGTTTACGACAACTTAACAACTCTAAGTTCTACAAAACCTTAAATAAAGACATCACCGCCAACATCCAAGAACGTAAGTCTTGGAACATTTTTGGAAAATATCGGAAATATTCTTTTCATCAGCTGAAATCCTGGAACTCCCAAGAATAAGAATCTGATGTGTTTGAGTCAGAGAAAGTTACAGGTATACATATCCTGTTTAAGGGGACCATTGATTTTTACGGGGAATTGCAATTTTGGCTTTGAAGGAAAACCTACAAATCTCTTGGGACAGGGAGAGGAGGTAGATACTCCTCCACTTAACTAAAAAAGAGGCCTGAGAGAATTTTCTTCGCAATAGGAAATGTTTTGTTAATTGCGAGGAGCAATAAATAGCGTTTACTTTTGTCCAATTATGTGGTTACTTCCTTTTGAGTGCTCGTTCCTTTTCTTTTTTTTAAAGACAGCTTTTCCTCTACTCTTTAGTTTACTGACGACTGAAACAGCACAGCCTCAAGCTGACAGTCCTCGCCTCCAGATCAACCAGTACTTCAAAGAACTATCTTAGAGAGCCTTTAAAAGATGGAGAATTTGGCAGTGGTGTTCTGGGCATCTCCGATATTCCAGTTAGACCTATGGATTATGCCAAGTATTTCAAACATCTCCAGTCGTCCAAGTCCATGTCCTTGATCAACTGCACATTTTACGCTTTCAACTGGGTCAATAAGTTAGCTGGAGTTGAATCTCCCACCCTCCATCCCATGGTCATGGATGCAAAGGAAAGCACCACTCGCCAAGCATATCAACCAGTGACACAGAGAAAGGAAGCTTTTGAGTTTGTTCAAATAAGGTAGCTCGCTGAAAAGACCGACTTTGGTTATCTTTTACAACTAAGGAGTCTAGGTAAGTTATTATAGCCTTTTCCGATTCCCCAGAAGCTCAGAATTATGTTTCCTTCACAGTAAGCATGTTCAGTTTAGCGCACGTTTTATCACTATTTATATTGAGAGAAGTAAGACCAATCAATCAATGGGTCTGGCTGACCAACATGCTCATACCTACAGCTTTTTGTGTTTTTTGTGTAGTGGAGGCAAAATATGTTATATGTGGTGATTGGAAATATCATAAATTGATTGCCAATTTCTTTTGTTTTTCCCATTGTAAGCCAATGGCATGAAAATTGACCAAGGTAATAAAGCCACATACACCTGATAACACAGCCCCCCTCCCCCCACCCAGTACAACACCAGCTGAGCTGATGAGGGTTTCTTGGAGAAACAGGTTCGGGGATCATCCACCATCCTAAACTGAACTATCGTGAACTGAAGAGGTCCACAAGATAGGAACGAAACCATGGTCTTGCCTGACTAAAACAACATGTCTGAAAGCCTCAGACGCAGACTAAATCTAAGACTATCACCAAATGGACACAGAAGATGATCCGAGAAAATCTGAAGACAATTTCCTGGACACAGACGACAATGAAGACACCAATGCAGGCCAAACACTGCCACAGAAACAAGAACACAGTGAAACGAGTCCCAAGAGAGAGGGAATATCAGGAATGCCAGATAAAGAACAATTCAGAAAATGCCACCACAGCAAAATTTCGATGTTACCCGCTGAAGAGCGGATTAAGAAGCAGAAAGTGCAATTGAAAGCCTTAAGAGGCAAACCGACAAAGGAACTTGCCCAGCATCTTTCCAATACAAAGCACAAGCAAATGTTAAGGCGGACGAACAATTTAAAAGCAATGTAAACCACATCAGGCGGAGCAAGATTTTGTACATGCTCTTTCTCGATTTCACCAAAGGAAAATCAGTAGTTGCAAACGTGAACTACACGGCAAAAGGCCTAAACATCAAAATGTGACTGCTAAGAAAGCATGAAGCAGGAAAGTTGCGCAGTCACCATCTAGTGAAACAATTGTACAAATGAGCAATGTAAATAGGATAGCAAGTAGCCGAATGGAGAAGCTCGACCAGTGCAATGAAATGTTTGCAAAACTGCAGGAAATGACAAATAAACAAGTTGAAAGGTACGCTGGCTCACCATAATTTTAACCAAAGGGGAAAGGGAAACCTCTCAAAAAAACAATTAAAGGAGAACTGAAGTCTGAAATTCGTATTTTTTTTTGTATTGATTTCTAAGAAGTTTTAGATCTGAAAATCAAGTTTGGGTAGTTGATGTTGGCCTTTGGTAGTTGTTCGCGGACAAAATTGAATTCGAATTTGCCTTTTTCCCGCTCTTGGGACCTTGCCAGTGTGGGCTTAGTTTAGATACCAGCTAATATGATGTCACTGGTGGGGAAGACACATCTGCGACATCGGCGATTATCCCAGTGAGGAACTATATTTGGTCCGTTGTTATTCTTACTTTTTGCGCGATATGAGTGGTGTACAGCCCTTTCGGTTTGAACCAACGTATCCTCCAGGCGAAGAACCCACTGAATCAGATGAGGAGAGCGAAGGAGTTGATGCCGAGGTGAGTCTTTGTTGGCAAGAATTAGAGGAGCTAAATCAGAAATTTGACGAAACAGGTTTGTTTCCTTTCGTGTGGTAATTGTTCTAATTTTTATTGATAGCTACTGAGTTGGATGCCATAATGTAATTGTACCACGCTGTCTTCTCGCAGAGCCTGTTCTTATATATGTTTTATTTTATTTTATAAATAAATGTCAACGTGTCAATAAGACAACATGCAAGCGTAATGTTATCGTTATTTATTTGCTTTCTTTTCAGGAATTGACTGTGTAACTGAACATGCCAAGTTCAGGACTGTTTGTCTAGATACAGACGTTCTGAATACGGCTCTCGTTGCCATTCACAATGCATGCTGCAATCCTTTGCCGAATCCCATCGAAAACAGGTCAGTTTTCAACAGCTGACATTACTGTACTGTCGTTTTATTCTTTATTGTAATCAAGATAATTTTTTCTCTTGTAGAACATGGCGTCTAGCGGCCTACCAACAGTTCACCTGGTGGGTGCACGGTGTCTAAGGAAGGAAAAAAAGGCGAGTAATTCCAGTGTACGTTGCATCTGATGCATGACATATTTCACGTAAATTGATGCTTTTTTTGTTACGCGTAACAAAGTAACAACTGAGTGGAGGACTAGGTAGAGGTAGGACGGTGTGAGAACTTGACGTTCTATTATCCTGTGTGCTGTTAACCCAAAAATCGAAGAATCAGTTGAGATATTCGTTTGCTCCTCCAAGTAGTGAACGACACTCTCTTTTACGTATTAGTTCAAGCGTAAATTGTGCAGCTTTGTCTAGACAAACTGCCGCGCTTCGATTTCTTTACTCACAAACATACATTTAAGAAGTCTGTTCAATTAGTTCACATTTTCAAAAAAAAATCAGAAAGTATGCAGCAGAATGGCCAGTAAAGAAACAACAGATATGAGTACTCGTATCATTTGAAATATATACTTTTAATTTGGTTTATCTATTTTTTGTTGATATGCTCACAACTAAATACAAACAACAATTTTGATACAGTGTATTTAATCATAAACATATCTTTTTTAATTTGCAGTTTTTGCAACCACATCAGCATTATTTAATTTGTAAATCAGGACTTGTCTAAAAAGTTGAAAAACAAATTAAATGTTTTGACAGTCACATGCTTTTCTGTTGACATATATCAGAACGTTTTGAACTGGAAAAGCTGGAAATTGACCTGACCACTGGATGAAATGTAATGTTTCAGAGTCCAATGCGCATGATCACTTTTTCACCTCGAAAGTGACGTATAGTCTCACCAAGACTAAATCGCTGGTAGAGGATGTTTCCAAAGTAGAAATGCTGGCCATGGTTACCGTCAAGGATGACAACAAGAAACACATGGCCACCTTGATGCATGTTGGTATGTCTTAAGCAGATCCTGAGCAATCGTTGTTGCATGGCCATTGTCTGTACTTAGTGCTTCAAAATTATCCACAAAATTATTGCACAACTTCCCCCCACCCCTGCACACCCAACAAGACTCTATAAGGGGGTTAGCGGGGTTCACATAGTCATATCTGATGAGGGCAAACTGTATTGGCATGTTTGATCTTTTTGAAACAGCTATCAGGCTATTAGTGCTGTAATACATCTAAGGCTAATAATAACATAACAAAATGATATTTTGGACAAATTCAGTAACATTTTTCGGATAAATCTTATGAAAAACAAAATACAAGTAATACAACTGTCTGGATGAACTTAATTTGTACTAAAAATGTTGATCTGATTTGCGCTGTGTTGTTAGATGGCATGATCATGCTGTAGACTAGACTTAAGGTAATTAAATATACTAAAACCAACTGCCCCTCCATGGGATCAGGAAGAATTGGTCGACCTTAACAGCAAGATCAAGGCAATGAAGGGGGGTCCATCAGAATCCAGAGATTCCCAGAAGCCCCCCAAATGTAAAGAACGGAGGCACCATAAAGTTTTGCAGAACATAAGTGTTTTTCAGTGGTGCACTTTTATTATAATTGAAAAAGTAAAGGTCTTTGTCCCCATTTTTAATGTATGATAAAATTTATTCATATCAAACCGTTGCAAACGGAGGCACCATAAAGTTTTGCAGAACATAAGTGTTTTTCAGTGGTGCACTTTTATTATAATTGAAAAAGTAAAGGTCTTTGTCCCCATTTTTAATGTATGATAAAATTTATTCATATCAAACTTTGTGTTTAATTTTTGGTAGATAATGGCACTGGATTAACTTCCTTTTATGGGCATTTTTATTGTTTGCAGCTTTAAGGCTCTTTTGTTTCTAGAACAAAAGTTTGTAAGAAGCGACGCTTAGCAAATTTCCGAGCGCGAGATTTAAAATCTTCGTTGACACCAGATGTCACCCTTCTCGGGGTGGGGTAAAGGAAATGTCGCTGAGAACAGCGACTATTTTACCGGGGATACGGAAGGAAAAATTTGTTACATGACGCGCGGGTGTCGAAGTTTCAATGTATTTCCCTTCGCGCAAACCGGTGAATATGAATCATCAGAGGGTTAGCGTTTATATTCTAAGATACAAATGGAAAAGTGAAAAACAACTACAAGCAAAACCCAGTCATCGGATAAGAAACTGAAAAGTGAAGAGAAGTACGTAATAAGCATTTTTTTTCTGGTTTGTGTAATGCTCGGCAATATTAATAGACCAGGTGCTATTAAAGCCAAAGCCCCTGCGAAGAAGAACTACCGTAGTTACCGACACTATCAATTATGTTTGAGATATTATCAGTAAACTGTTAGGAGGATTAAATTGTCATTAAAAATATAAGAAAACAAATGCGTCTTTCTTGTTGGTTAAAAACACAAGTGTTGCTCAATTGCCGCTGTTACTCCCCCAATTCGATTTTAAGTGGAAAGATCTCTTTGCAAACATATAAATTGCAGATTACATATAGTCTATCTCAAAAATTGAATTCTTAAGGAATTTAGTTACGAACCACTTTCAGTGCAGTAGTTCCATTAGAGTATTTATAACTTAAACGCTTTCATGGCCGTTGTGCATTGTCTTCTCGTCTTTGTCTCTTAATCGTCAACAAACCATTAATTGACAAAAAACTCTACTTTCCATGAAGAAGCGCGTGCCGCCAACCTTTGTCAGGTCTTGTGCGCAGCATGAATGAAGTTCTAATGAAGACATTTCTTCAGCTTTTTCTTGCGAATTGCTAATAAAGAAATGTTACCGACCTGTAACATTTTTCAAGCGCAACTGAGCGTCTTTGAACTTCGAGCTTAGTTGACTCCATTGTTTTCTGGTTGTCATGAATGGTCAGTGAGTACTAGTTATGCTAATGAGTAAATGGTTATACAGATGCGTGCACTTGAAAACAATCAATCCGCTTTTGTCACTTGACAAGAATCATTTCGCTCACGTTATGAGAAGAGATCATCGAGAAAGAAGTTTTTTAGAAAATGTTTTCGAAGTTTAAGATAGAGAAGGCTCCGAACGTCCTCTACAAATGTGGACCGAGGCATTTTGAGGTAGAGCAGTCTGGTATCTCTTTGCCACTCCTTGAGGTATATGACCAGTGTATTCGCCATCTGCGTGCTGAGAATGAGCAGCTACGGGCTGAAAAAATGGAATATGTGAAGATCATTAATGGCCAGGCAACGCAATTGGCAGAGAGAAGAGCTGAAGTTTTCCAGCTTCACCAATAACTTCAGCTTCTAAGAGACAAAGTTGCCCAAAGTCGCCTTGCAGTTAACCCTGTAAAGAACACCGTCAAATTTAATGTCAGCCGCAAGAGCTATTGGGACGTGGACAGGGCTGCGCGGTCTTTGAAGAGAAAAAAAATATCATACACTATATTCACCTGTCTTAATTCCTTTCACGCTATCGTGAGAGTGTATGAAATAAAACTTTTATGCAGGCAATATGTCGTGAAGACAAAACAGTTTGGTTACTATTTTTGCCAGTGTTTACTGCCGTTATCGACTTCTGATTTAAAAAACCACTGTTAATTCAAACCTCAAATAAATTTTTCTTTGCTTTAGGTTCACTTTTGTCGCAAATAGTTGTTATGAAGAAACTCCGTAGCCATCATATGATGCGATATGTGCCATAGACAGAAAAAAGAAATGCTGATTAAATGGTGAAGGAACTATATATTATTGTCTCAATGTAGGTTGTTGAGGTTGTTGTCAACAATGATTGCTTAGACGTTCTAACAGAAGAAATGGAAGAGAAAAGTTTATCTTGGCCATTGTCCTGAGCAAGTTTTATGCTCTCCAAACTGCAGCATGCATGCACCATAACTCAATTTTACATGCTAATGGTATATGCTGAAACATGAATGATTATATTTAAAGTGGTTTGAATGCATTGTAATTGAGAGTCTTCCACTGTATCTAGTATACAACACTCCTTTGATTAGTAAGTTTAATATGAACAGGCACAAGACTAAAAGGTTGAAAAGTTAAACCCTGTTTCTTACTTTTAATTCTTGATGACTCTACATCTAGTTACTAATATTTGAATTTTATTTGATCACCAGGGAAAGAATTGCAAAAGGTTTTGGAGAAATTCAACATTAAGAATGTTATGGAGGCTGTGGGCACTGAAGATGCAGAGGGCATAGATGATCTGTGGAATGTAAGTTATTTGCAAGCACAAGCTGTATCTACCTTTTGTCATTGACTTCTTTGGAATTAAATATCAAAATATCAGGCATTGATTTAATTGAAGTTTGCTGCCTTTTCTCTAGTAAAATTGTAGAAAAGGCAGCAAACATTTTCATTTTCTGTCAAGTGGCAACCCATTTTAATACAGACGATAAATTATGATATTCAATTGTTATCTGTATTTATTTCTTGTTGTAGGGTTTTAAGACTGATGCGGGCGCTACAGGTTCAAGAAAATGATCCAGACTACCTTGAGCCTCAGGTCTTTAAGACACATGTGCGGGAGTGGGGAAAGCTGTTTCTTGAAATGTACTATGATGACGACATCACCCCTTACATTCACAGTACGTGAACAAGAATTTAACTTTTAACAAATATCTTCTTGGATGGAAGTAATGATGATGACATTCAATGACAATTTCATAATGCATCTATTTTTTTAGTAGCAGATAGATAGGCCTGAAAGTTATTGTACTTATAAAAGTAGGAAGCTTTTAAGTGAAATTTTGTGGTATCAAAATAATTAAATTTAATATTATTCTCTTTTTTCAGCATTTGTATATCATGTACCGCAGTTTTTAGAAATGCATGGTACTTTAATGCAGTTCAATTGCCAGCCTGTGGAAAAAACGAACCACTGGCAATCCCAAGCATTCCATCGTGGATCCCAGAAAGGGGGGAAAAATTCAAAATACACTGTTCAGGTAGGTACCATTAAAAGCTTAAAATTGTTTATATACATAAACAAACACAATTGATTAAAGCAGTATCTGTTCCTACGACGCATTTAACCTTATTTACCCATATCAAAATTCTTCATTTTTAAATATAAGTTTTGACATTTTTTTCCATAAAAGAGGGTTTTAATGTCCTCCTAGTCTAAAAAAAATTGCCATCTGTTGACACTATGTATGTTTGTGATATGATTAACTTTTGTAGAACTCAGCTTGTAATTTCAAAATACTTGTATGATTGCTCCCGGAATTGCACTTGACTCAGTGTGATTACCATCAAAAATCACTAGGGATAAATAACTTGATAACCTTCTGCAATTTTTAATAAAATAATTGTTATCCTTGCTGATAGGTCATGGAACAAGAAAACAGGCTGATTTTTGCCCGATGCCACAACCTCAAAAGAAAACGTAGAAGCTATGTCAAGTCTAAAGTGCCAGCCAATCAAGAAAGCTCAGATGAAGAAGAAGCCCCTGACAGCCAGATAGGGAGCATAAATGTTTACAATCACCATGAAGAACAAGAGGGCTGAAGTTCACCCTACAGAACTAGTCCAAACACAAAAACGGTTCCTTTAGGAGCCACCAAATTTGCAAAAGCAATGACCACACAGTATAAACACTTAAACTTAACACTTAAAATTACACTTCAGAGTTAATTCTCTGTTCCATCATTAATGACCACACAATGCCTATTTAATCCCTGTTACATTATCATTTTTAATAATAAAAAATAAATATTCCCCAAGAAAAATTGAGGCGATTATCCCACATTGTGAGGTTCCAGAAAATATCCAAACTAGCCCCATCCAAAGGTGTCAAAAGCCAAAATGTATAAGGGAAAGTATGAAGCTTAATTGGGAATTCCAAGGGAGGAGGAAGGGTTCAAACAAAAAACCGTCCATGGGAAGTTATGGAGATTGTCTGGAACAACACATTATTTACAAAATATTTACACAATATTATTTTACTGAGCCAGAAGAGAATAATATAGAGGATATTACATGGCCGCGCAGAGATACGGAATTTCTCTTAAAGTGTTGACAAAAGAAGAGAAATTTCATATCTCCAAGCGGTCATGTAATGTTCTGTTTGTCATATAAACACAAAAGAAATACCAAATCATTTCATTTCATTTGCCAAAGGTGAGATTTATTACATAACCATAGCAACAGTGATATGTTCACATGTGAAGATAACATGTTTTCGCGCAAAAGCTCACCTGGTATTTCATTGGTGTTTATATAATAAAACATTTTATTATATAAACACCAATGGAATACCAGATGTGCTTATGTGGAGCTTATGCTGCGGTTCAAAAATAAAAAATAGTGTGCCTTCCCAGCAACAAGTAAGTGTTGTGGTGCTCATTGGTGTTTATATAATAAATAGAATATTACATGGCAGCTTGGAGATATGAAATTTCTCTTCCCATGTTAAAACTATTTCACTTGTTTGCAGCGCCTACTCATGATTTGTTCAACACTTGAAGAGGAATTTCATATCTCCACATGGCCATGTAATATCCTCTATGTTTTAGTATACTTGGTCACTAAAAAAAAATTTTCACAACAAGTTTAATTTTTTTGCGGCACACAGGACATTTCTTTTTTTCAGTTTTTAACCTTGAAGCACATTCAAAGCAACAAACTTGATGTCCTGTGTCCCCATGTATCATACTAGCATTGCATGGTCTGGTAACACAGACCACGCACAGATCTGTTGGAACTCTTGCACCTCCTTCTCCCATCTCCTCCTCCTCTTCTTCTTCCTCCTCCTCCCCCTCATCATCATCATCATCCTCTTCATCTTTCTCATACTCTTGGTCTTCCTCCACATTATCTTCCCCTACAAATTCCCACTGTTCCCATTCCTCTTCGCTCCAGTGCTCAAACTTTCCCTCTTCCTCCTCATGCACTTCTTTTCCCCTCTCCTCATTGTCCTGGTCACTGGGCAGCACTTCTGTAAATTTAAAAAAAAGGTCTGCCACTTATCCACAGGGTGAAAATTTTGTGGATTAATTGCCTTGATCCTGAACTTTATCAATAAGTATAATTTATTTACAGTGACAAGTGGTTGCTACCTCACCATCTAAAAATGATAGGTCATCTTCCGAATCAGAAATGATCTCGGTCCCAGCAGAATAATAGCCGCTGTGATCATTGCTTTCACCCTCACTTTGAGGGTCTTCTTCTGTGCGGCAACCAATAAACCCCCACCCCATGATAATTGCCTTGCTTCTTCTAAATTATTGAAATAATAAAAAATGTAGTATGTTAAATAAAATTCTCCAATTTCTTCCATAATTTTTTAAACTGTTCAAACACCACCTTGCATAGTTTTTTTAGTTACCTAATGAATCCCTTTTTCTCTTTACTCCTGTGAATTAAGAAATGATTTGATAATTTAATCAATCTTATCAATTACCTTGTCAAATTTTCTACAATTTTATCAAGTTATGCCATTTACTTAGGGTTCAGAGTAGTAGTTTACGTTGATTAAGACTATTAAGTCCAGAGCTTCCTGGAACAGGAAATATTTCACCACTAAAATAAGATGAAAAAGAAATATCAGTGATGTGTTTGGACAATTCCAGAAACTTAATTTGATACGAAAGGAAGAGCTTAACTGCTTTTTGTACTGACAATGTGTACACCAGGTCTGGTGTCAGTGCGAGTGTAACACGAGAATAGTATTTCGATTTCCTAAATTTGGTCAAGTTTAGCCATTTTACACTGCAGTTACTTATCCTCTGGCCCAACTACGGTGGCATCAGTAGGAAAGCCCGGGTACGAATTATTTATTTTTGGCTTAAGATTTCCATAACATCCTAAACCGATGCCATTTATACATCAACATTGTTATCCCGATATTTATTTGAGGTGTGTTTTGTAGTCGGTCACTCAACGGGAACTCAAAATCTAGACTGAATACTTTTTGTTATTGTGTATAATCCCTCAAATTGGAAATGTCAGCTATTTTATCGAGAATAAATTTAGCTCAATTCACTTAACGGCACCAGCGGATTTACAAGCTTTTACTGTGAGCTATGATGTGCTAAGAAATACTTTCGTGTTTGCAAACGCCGATAAGTCACAGGCAGAAGTGCTTAATACAGCATTTACTTCTCATTTACCTAGCGTCGTGCCCTGCTTTCTCCATGATTGATGAACAGACCACGCTCTTGACAGTGACACCACACAAGAAGTTACTGGTATCGGTTTTAAATTACAAGTACCGTGTTCTGGTGTTACATAATTTTAAGGCAAAAATGAAAAGAACGTTTTCCAGGACACGATAGTAGGTTCAAGGCTTATTAGTGATCTGGTTGAAACACTAGCCTAGTTCAGACTGGCGAATAGACGAAATATTACTGAATAAAGCCCTTTTTAGTATGATTATCTCAGTGATACCAACCGTGGGGATGCACACAGTCAGCCCGATCTAAGAGTGAGGCGTAGGGAACTTTCGGTTCAAATCGAAGCGGCTTGAATACTGATCTTTTTTTAGGGCAACTGATGAATATAAAAAGGACCAGAAAAGAGAAATAAAAGAGTACCACCCATTTGAGTTGGTCTTCACTTTCTTATATTTGGTGGCTCCTAAAGGAGCCGTTTGTTTAAGTGACTACCCAGCGGTAGGTCACTCTTGTCTACTTGGCGACTGATCTTGGTTTCGCCCAGGTTAGTCTCGTGCGCTCCTTGGGCTTTCGCTCGGCTTCCTTGTTCCGCTCACGGTAAAATGAGACCTTTAAAAGAAAAACCTGCTGACGTACCCCCAGTTAGTTTGTCTTCGCTTTCCTAAGTAGGCTACCGTTGGGAAAAATTTGTCATCAGTGACAAGTTCCGACTGAACACGATTTACCCGATTATAATCTCGCGAAACAGGATGGAAAAATCCCTACGGACATACAACAAAAGGCTTACTGTTTTAAAAAATTTAAACCATAACAATAGGCAAAGTTTGATACGTATATTGTTACAATTGTGTCATTTCCCATCATTCAAGGTACTGTAAGTAGAAATTTAAACTTTTCAAATTTAATACTTTTCAAAACATAGAACATATTCACTTATTGCAATTGGTTGCAAGGTTTCGAATATCTCATGTTCAGTCGTTATTTAAATTTACAACAGAATTTGACTGTCAGAATATTTCTGAGGCAGTCAGATAGGGGCCCTCAAGCTAGTGTGTGTTAATAGACCCCTAGCATAGAAGCTGATGAAATATATCAGGAAAGAAAATACCTTTTGAAATCACCAAAATTAATCTCTTTCCATAGCCAACCGAAGAAAAGGAGAGCCAAAGGTACAAAAGTTGGAGAAACTTGTAACATTGACATCCCAACAGGTAATATTTCTTATGTTATTTTGGTAATATGTGCAATAACATGATAAGGCGTTAGGACACAACAACATATTTTAAAGAAAAAAACTATTATATAAAGCTAAAAGAAGTTCAAAGAAATTATCCTCCGTACTAAGTATTTTTTGTGTTGCAAGTGAGCATTTTTATTAAAAATTGTGCATGTAAAGGAAAGTTTTTACCATGAAGAATTGTCTAAATTGGTCAAACACCTTCCAGATTATTACTTTTACAATTGTTTAGCCTTGTAAAATAGCTTTCTCGATTAACTTTTATCGTTATTGACACCATTAAATTGATTTTCGTAAAAATAATTAATTCATCTAATTCGCAGGAATCATCAGATTTGTACCATCGATGTGGAGAGGGCATGTGAGGCATTAAATGTAAGACAATAATTTTTAACAATTCTGGTCTGATAAATTTTACATGGTGTACGGGTTTTAATTTTCCAGGTAGCCCGTGTAGCAGACGTAGAAAGGGGAGGGAGAGGGAGGGGGAAAAGGGAGAGGGGATTGGGGAGAGGAGAGAAGGAACGCCTGCACTAAGAACCCCCTTTTGTTCAATTCTGCGGCCGCTGGCGGCTGCAAATTTCCGATTGGCTGAGAGACAATGAGTAACTTATAAATGTAAGTTTCACAGTTTAAACAAAAATAACCAAGATGGAGGCGGACGCAAACGTTTACAAGAGATTTAAATCTCGTCAGTATGAGAAACATTGTTTTGAAACCAGAACAAGAATCATGCAAAAGGGCTCTTTTAACCAGTAGAGACATTCTGGCGGTTTTGCCCACTTGAAACAGGAAGAGTTTGATTTACGAAATGTTTGCACGTGCGAAGAGCTACCAACAGGTCTTGTTATAATAAGAAAATTTGTTATTTTATTTGTCTATATACGTTCTTCATAAACAACTCGTATATAGCGACCAAGGAAATCACAACGTCGGCTACAAAGTAAGTAATGTAATAGCTCTTGCCATTTCGCCACTGAAAAGTATTATCAAAGACCAACTGCAGGAGATAAAATCTTTGAGCTACACTGTTGTCAAGTTTATGTAATGATGATATTCGCAGATGCGAATACAAAATTCTGTATGCAACCGCAGAAAAAGTTAAAGAGAAGCACTTCCAAGAAAAGTTGATCGACTGCACGTCAAACTTACACTGAAACGTCTTGGCTATTGTGGTGGATGAGTTGCCAGTTTACTCTGAAAGGTCATCTATGTTATTTTATAGTACTAGTGTGACAATAACAAAGCGGCATCCTCTGACGAGTTTGTCACCTTCATCCTTGTCTTTAATCTCCACGACAGCATTCTCCACACAAAGCTGCCGCGACTTTCTTAAAACTGATTCCCTGCTTCTCTTGCACGCCTTTTTCCTTGTTTTCATTCAGTAGGTAATTGCTGTTGGAAGTTGACATCGCCGCATTATTTCTCTCCTTCAAACGAAAAAAATAACCTCTTGACACCCAGGGTAGCACATTGATTTCCTCCATGGTCTCACAGTTCATCACCGAATGTCGACATAGCAATGGCATCACTGGAAGTTAAAGCTCTCAATAAAACCGGGATAAAACTCCAAGGTATTTCTTAATTTTCCGCCACAACTACAAATGGCCATAGTGACAAACTTTGGTTTTCAAGAAAAAGGAACCCGCTAACACTGTGCCTGGACTCTCTTGCCTTGAAGATTAATTTTGGTAAATACATTTTCGACTGACACTCTTGAACAAAATGAATTGTCAAATGCCAAACCCCACAACCTGCAACGATCATTGCTTTCGCTATCCTTTTATTCTGCCCCATTTCGAACTCTTCGTAGGAATTGCAGACATTTCTGCTCTTATTCATGGTTGTCCCGAGGTGAGATTTTTAACTTTTCCGGTTTTGATAAATATTCACGATTTCACGCTTCCCGGCAAGTGAAACTTCTCCTGCAATGAACGCTTGTCTTACGTTCAGATTGGTGAATGCAGTGCAGTTAATCGATAGTACATGTAATCGGATTACTAGAGAATCGGTGGGCGGAATGCAAAAACCTGGGTTCTTAGAGCAGGCGTTCCCTGTCCCTCCCCCACCCCCTCCCCTTTCTACGCCTGCCACGCAGGCTATTTTCCATGTTGCAGAAAAGCACAAAGTGAAAGCCCCTGCAGAGAAGTTATTGTGTTAAAAACATTTAGCCCCCTTTTAATGCACTTTTTCTGCCAATATATCTGCAAATATATTTTCCCTTTGCCATTTTTCTGAAATGACGTTCATGCAAAAATATTACATTAGTAGGTAGCAGGCAATGAAAAACTGGATTATTTAGTCATTCTCTTACTTATCTGTAGTCACAATTATAATTATTTTTAAAGTTTAATGAAATCACGCTATAATTTTCTCCTGAATGCTTCAAGATTGTTGTCACTCTTCAAACACTATATGGTTGATGCCTTTCATTATACAGTGTAAATTGAGACCACTCAGACACATTATCTATCCTATTGAAACATCAACATCAATTCTATTGCAACCATTCACGTTATAATTCCTTTGGAACACCAGGATCTGCTGAAGGGAAACTGGAAAGAATTTCGAAATCCTGGCCAAAAATTAACAGGCCTTAAAGAAACCTAAAAGAGAGCCTTCCCAAAGTGAAGAGGGGGTTTGCTACATTCGTCCTGAAAGAAAAAAAGGCAATTAAATAGAAATTGTTCTAAAAACTGTCCGGGAAATTGCTTCCTTAACACCAGTCAAAGCTCCTGCATGTACAACCAGTACTCGCCATGAAAACAAGTCTTGTAGACTGGTCAGATGCTTACTGCAGAAGGGTCACCAGGTAGGTCATGCCCATAAAGCTCTTTGTTCCTGCTTACCCAACTAACCAACTTTTAGAGAAAAGTAAAAAAATCTTCAAACCAAAATGATGAAGACTACACTATCTCAAACAAAACAATTTTTAAGCAAGATTCTTTGAAGAAACACAGATACATCTGGATGTCTTTCAAATATCTCTGAAGCATTATATTGCATACAACTAACAAGGCCTTCTCAATGTATTTTGCATCAGGCTTTGCCTTGGACTCGGGCTGCCTTGGTCAGTGTCTTTTTAGGCCTGCTAAACTGACCCTCGTTCACTGGCAGGAAGGGCAATGAGAAATGAATAAATTTATGGGGATGGTCTTATAGCTGGGATGCAAATACCTTTAGTTTCGTCTTTTAAAACTTCTTTGTTCCAGCCCAAGATGACTATGCCATCTACCACTGACTACAATAAAATATTCCAGGAAAGCCCTATGTGTGCTTCACAACTAGCAAGTGTTTATTTACTTATTTATAAGCATTTAGGAAATACATCCATGGAGGTACAACTAAAGTCCCTTACAAAGGTCGACCTCCAGTGGTCAGAGAGCATAACAAAAAAATTCCATTGGAATTGGTCAATAAAATTGTAGTGACTTAGAGGCAGACGTGTTGTATTATGAAAAGAACAGAATTTACCTTGATAACTTTAAGTATTGGTACATTTTTATTGATCAAATGATTTTCAGTCCGACCGAGGAGAATGGACCCAAAGGAGCGGTGGAAAACAAGTTTTTACTGAATTGTCTCTCTGATTTGTGGATTTCAGATCTACAAAGATATCGACTTGCTCTCCCTGCAGTCAGGTGGAGACAAAAAAAATATGCTCTGAAAGTTGTTGCGGTGCTATGCTCATAGAATGAAATGGCCAATGACGTGATTGAGCCCATAAACAAGGCAAAGACTAAAGGAAAAGTAATCCTGGAGGAAAGACGTATAGATTTGCGTAGAGGTAAGAATTCATATGCTTCATGTCACAAGGGTCTGGGAAGGGTCCATATCAGCCTAAAAGATAGTATATATACTGAGGTTATTAAAACTGCAGAATTTAAAGGGACTATGTTACAATGATTTTGCTAATGTTTTGTGAAAGCTGTGATAAAATTGTAATTAATTGCTCTTGACCTACAACACATATATGTATTTTTTGAAAAATAACACATTTTTATTAGCTCACCCTGTTTAAATACTTACCATGACTGCACAATTCATACTTGTCTAATGCTATTCTAATTGAAATTGAAGGTTCTATCAGTGACTAGGAATTTAGCACAGTTGATACAGCAAAGTTTTGCAAGTGTTTCTCCAGGGTGACAGGCAGGCAGGCAGTGGTCAGCTACTGTCATCATTTGACAAGTAGCACTCTTTCACCGACAGGTAGGCCAAGTCAGGTGCATAATGTGTATAATTTCGATGTGGTCCTGCTTGATCCTGATGTTGACAATATTCCCTGTTGGAGCTTCAGACAAGAATTTCGAGAAAATGGAAGAATTGTGCAGTTATTTTTGGCATGGGGAGCGCAAGAAGCAGGGGCATTGAGAGCAATGGTCAGTACCAGAGCAGGTAATTAATCTATAGTTCAAAGGATTTGACTGTAACAGACTTGTCTTTTAATTTATTTTTTGATTTATAATAAAAAAAAGTTTATAGTAAATAGAAGCCATCACTATTGTTAATATCAAGTGCTTGCTGTCATGGAAAAGTCAATCTACCCAATGAGACAAAAGCCTAAAAATTAATTGGCCAGTATGAGCGTGTCAATATTGTGTAAATATTGTGACCTTGAACTTAACCAAGACAAAACTCAAAAGAAAGTTGCACTCAAATGAGAAAATGACATTTGAAACAGCATAGTTATTACACCTTTAGCATATTCTTTAATCCTCTTCTTTAACAAACTCAAATTTTAATTCTTTTAGGAATGAAGGTGATGCTTTTGAAATTTTAGTCACAGACAAAAGTTCAAAGAAATACTTTGATCCCTGCAAATGCTCCAGATTATAGATTTAGTTCAAGTTTATGGTAGCATAAACTGATGTTAATAAACCTGAGATTATGCCCTATGAATGCACACAGATTGTCATACTAGCCATAATCATGTCTCTGTTCTCGGGTAACACAATGTTCAACATTTGAATAAGCCTTTGTACTAAGTAACTGTAGATACTAGTCCAAAGTACAAGAAAGAACAATGGACAGTAACTAGTTGTTTGGCTACAATGTATCCTTCTCCTTTTGCAAAGTCTACTGTAACTTAGCACGATAGTTTTTTGAGACTACAAAGGTTCCACTCGTCTTATCACGCGCTCATCATGCACATGTGCTCCTCTTTATGCCGTACATCGTCCTTTCCCAGCCAGTTCTCGAGGGCTTCGGTTCATTTTAACTGCAATTTTTTCCTCCCACCCCCCCCCCCTTTTCTTTTCTTTTGTTTTTGCTTTCTGTGACTGGGACCTTTGTTTAGCTCTTTCATGTACTCGCGATGCTTGCTATGTATTTAGGATGACCAGAATGTACACCAAGCTGATCAGATATATAGCTATCTATAAGTTCAATCTCTTTTATTATGGTTTTATACTGGACTACAGTAGGTCGCATTCCTTGGTTGGGTCCCGGGACATGGAACTTCTGTCTTGCTCTAATTAAAGTAGTGGCAGGGAAGTGCAAACCCTGGCTGCACTTTACCCCACAGTAAGGCTTAGCCCTATGAGACAGGTCCGGAAAAATATCCACTCCAGGGTGTGGACCCCCAGTCCCACCTGATCTGTACTCCATCCTGGAGGGCCACCCCTCCTGGTTCCCCATAGTTCCTAGTACTAGGGGATATGGGCCTCACCCCCAGAGACCGATCAGGACTCCTGTCCAGGGTGGCTACCCCTGGTACCATGCGATCTTGTCTCCGCCCAGGAGAGCTTCTCTCCTGGTCCCCTTACCCCTAGATTTAAGCACTTCCCTGCCACCAGAATTTTGCCCATTACTTTCTTGTGCGCTTTCTGTGTGATATTTGTGTGAACCCTTATGCGAAACCACTGCCAATTGAAAGAGTTTATTAACTGCAAGGTAACTCAACAGAGTAGCAGGACAAGGCTCCCTTTATCTTCACTTGGCTGAAGCTTCCCCTGGTCAGGTAATCTGATGAGATGATTGTTAAAGGAGAACTGTTGCAAAAAATTTGTTCCTTTTTAATAACTTTTCAGGTAGCTCAATATAAGTAAAAATTGAGTCTTCTTCGTTATTTCATTTCCTTTATTATTGCTTACTCAAAAAAGCTAGTTTGAACTGTGCCTTTTGGACCTGATTATTGTTGGCCTATCATCAGCTGTCAGCGGCATGTTATGACGTCTGGTATGGGGAAAGCAGCGTGAAGCAAAAGATCTAAGTGAACAAGTTTCTTTGCAAAGCTTTTACGGTTAAGATATTGATTTAGCGAAATGAGTTAAGTGCAACTGTTCCAGTTTAAACCTACATATCCTCCTGGCGAAGAACCAGTTGATTCAGGAGAAGAACGCGAATTAAGCAACAATAATTGAGATGGATTTAAATGCAAGAGTCCGCAACACAGAATGGCGTATTTGTGATGAATGTCAAGTAATGGCTATGGTGGAGAAGAGATTTTGTTGTCAAGAACTGGAGGAACTAAATCAAACGTTCGATGAGTCAGGTTTGTTTTATTTCTTAATATTTTTAATAAATTTTCCTATCTAGTATTCTATGTGAGCCAATTCCCTTGCATTTTGAATGCAAGAAGGACAGTGCATGCGACCAAAAGGTGTTTCAACCAGCCAGTGACTTGCCAAGATAGCTATTCATTCTGTAAAGAGTGCATTACAGAATGGTAAGTGAACAATGCCCATTGACCTGTAGACCAGACCAATATGAACGGTTTGCTGGTGAGGAATCTTGCTGTAGAAGGTGCCATTGGTAAGAGAATTGTGAAGTGCACATCAACAACTCACTAAACATGGAGGATGTCAATGGACTGTACCAGTATCTTCTCTTGCAAGTCACCTTCCTTTCTGTGACATGGACTGTGGAATGCAAGTTAAAGGCAGGGGCTGCATTCTTCATGCATACCAACGTGAACTTGCCCAACATGTAATCCCTGAAATACCCATCTTGTACCATGGAGACTCTGCTTTATTCGTTTTATGCATCCTCATAACCCTCCGATAACTAAATTAAGGTTTTTTGTCCCTTTTATGAATGGCGAGAAAGACAAGACCAATCCACTCTTGGTATAAAAGATTTAGGTTGGAGGACGGGAGGGACGAGGATGATAGTGAGCAGTTCTATTAATTTGTTTATTTATTGTTTTTCAATGCAAATAATGTACAATGGTTTCATTTTCTCTTTGATACACTTTATTTAAGATGACCATTCTCGGATATCCTCAATATTGCCAAGGTTTTATGCGCTAGCCAAGTAAAAGTGTTTAAAATATGTTATATAATTTTCAACAGTTTCTGTACCTAACATGATTAATTATGTGTGTTCATCAACAGCAGTAAACAGTAGAGCCGGCAGTGCTTCGCACTGCAGGATTGCAATGAGGAGGATTGCAATGAGGAGGACTTGAACTTTTGCCTACAAAGGAAAAGAGTAAAACTGCGCAAGCAGTTAGAATAGAACAATAGAAGAATAGAATTACACTTGGTTTTAAAGTTGTGATTACTTGATTTTTAAGTCTCACTACCAAAGGAGAGTTGCAATTGTATGGAAATCTTTCAGTACAGTTAAAAAGAAATAGCATACATGGCCAACCATACTTTACATCATATTCGGCAAATAACAGGATTGAGTTGTGCGTACATTGCCTGACAAATGGCAGACGTCTTACTTAATGACCATGATATAGTTGCCCTAGTCAACAACACAAAGGATCAACATGCTACCTACAATTGTGTTACTACTTCTTTTGAGTCTACTTCTCATGGTAGTTTACTTTCTTTCTTCATAGTTCATTGCTTCAGTTGTTGTGGGCAGGGTCATAAGGCGAAGGACTGCCCCTAATTGAAAATTCGTGGAGGGCAGCTGCAACCTCGGAGAAAACTTTTGAGACAATTTCATGTATGTTTTAATGATGCGCGACAATAACATGTCATTGAAACAGAAGCCAGTTACTCTCCTCCTCGCCCACCATTCAATGTTGTTTCAGTGTAAAAATCAACGCATACAATCCATGTGTTCCGCAAAACAACATAGCAAGAGGGGAGGGGGGAGAACAGCTATTCATTCAACGATGGTTTTAATTTCAGTAAGGGTGACAGGAAAAAAAGGGTATTTTTCCAACTTGCCTGACAAACGTCAGACATCTTACTTAGCACAACAAAGAGGATCAACACGCTACCTACATTTGTCTTACTATTTCTTGTGAGTGTGTTTCTCAAGGTAGTGTTTACTTACTTCTTTCTTTGTATTTCGTTGCTTCAATTGTCGTGAACAGGGTCATAAGGCAAAGGACTGTCCCTCAGTGAAAATTCGTTGGAGAGCAGCAGAAGAGGCAAAGAAATCGCTAAGAGAGGCCAGCAATGGTAAATTACCACTTCCATGGCAGGCTCATGCACGTTAGACAGCACCAATAAATTGCGTGTCATGTACAGCAGTAACACAACTGAGTGGAGTGTACTTTGTGTCGTGACTGCGAGTTTGCGTTACGCATGTTTATGTTTTCCGGTGATGACAGCTAGAGAGTCAATTTCGCCCGATTGAACTTTGAGTCTTTTTGATATGTGAGACGGGTAGTTTTTTGAGTGAGAAGGAGAGCAAGTCGAGAAAAGGAATTGTGAAAGCTAGGCTTGATGCTGTGCTATTAAAACTGTTAAAATCAAGAGACTGTGAGTTCCTTTGTCAGCGAAAACCTATTCCCGACAAAAGTGGCGACCCTGCCAGGACAGACTGAAGATATTCATAACCTTGGCATCGATTAGTACCCGTGAAGAACAAAGCACCGCGCACAAATAACGTGTAAACAACATGTCGGAGTTGGAACAAGCGCTGAAGAAGATTGACTCTAAATTCTGGCTATTGGAATTCACCAAAGGTGACGTCCCCAGAATTAAAGAAAAGAAAGACTTGAAGGCAACAGAGCGATTGCAGAAGACTTTGGAGAAACAGATCGATAGCGTTCATGAACAGATGGTGGAAATACAAGCACTGAGAATAGAGAAAGGAGAAGAACGGGACGATGTGCATAAATGGAGCCTGGAGATCGAAAACCAAGTCGCAGAATATAAAGAGATAACCCAGGGTGTTAGGAAAACCATCAAAAACCTACGTGAAGAAGCCTCACAGGAAGCGAAATTGGAAGAAGAGAAGGCAGAAGAGGAGAAACGCGAGCAGCGACACGAAGAAGAGCTAAAATTAGAGGAGGCGAAAACGCAGATTAAGAGAGATTTTGAGAAGAGCATGGAGGAAGATCGAGATGCCCTTCGGTTCCACTGGCTTAAGAACAAAGCAACATCTGAAGTAGAAGTTCTCAGGTTCACCCATGCACTCTTTGGCCTTGTACAGTCACCTTTCTTCCTAGGGGGGACACTACAACAACACTTGGAGAGCCAGAGAGAAAAGTACCCAAAAGAAGTAGAAGAAATCCTGAAGAGCTTGTATGTTGACGATGTGATAACTCGTGGAGAAACCGTGTCAGAGGTACGCGCACTCAAAGAAACAGCCGTGGCAGTATTTGGAGAAGCCCAGTTCGAGCTACACAAGTGGCATTCCAATGCACCAGAGTTGGAAGTGAGTTCAGCACCAG
>JAEMWC010000026.1:1892500-1907500 GCA_016490735.1 Pachyseris speciosa
TAGGGAGCTTATGCATCGACGACGAATGGGACGACGACAACGACCGGAAGTCAGTTGGTGACACTTTCAAGGAACTGCGCATGCCCGTTTTTGACAGGCCGTCGTCGTGCAGTCGTCGACGATGGAATTTGTAGCGTGAAGGCGTTCACCTGAAAACGTAAGTAATT
Source organism: Pachyseris speciosa (assembly GCA_016490735.1). NCBI lineage: Eukaryota > Metazoa > Cnidaria > Anthozoa > Scleractinia > Pachyseridae > Pachyseris > Pachyseris speciosa. The sequence goes on from JAEMWC010000026.1 coordinate 1,892,668, forward strand.
ACATCCGTATAAAATGGCAAAACCTCGGGGTTTGCCAGTTGTTAAGTTTATTTAAGAATTTCATTCCTTGTGGACATTGAAAACTAGTTTTTATCAGAACTTGTGGTCTCTAACCAAAGTTTATGAATGCGTAACTGAACTTACATCTCTTCTAGGAAATTCAGCATGGCTGGCGCGGGAGAGACTGCAATTAAAGCGTGAGTATCCTGCCTTTAAAGGTGCCATGAATTGGTATTTTGCGATAAACTTTCATCTCATTTCATTATATTACGGTTTGAGGTTGCCGTAAGTTTAGCTCTAACATTCCATTTTTCTGTGATTATACAGGAACAAATATTTTCAGTGGACTGTGGACCATGATGTCATTATGTGCCGTGAAGTTCTTGTTTCAGAGTCGTTCAATTTCAAACCACGAAGCCCAGAAAGGGGAAAAGTCTGGGAGAAAATTGCCCAGGAGCTGAACGCCATCGAAAAGCCAAAATTCAGAGTCACTGCTCGAGCTGTTCGCGATAGGTACTCTTTGTTGATCGCGAAGCACGCTCAAGTGAGGAAACAGGCTATGGAGAGAATGGGTGACACTAAGAAAAGAATTCGAATGATGAATCTGGTATTGCAAATGGAAAGAAAAAGGTAAGAAGAAGCAAAAACGATGCAATTGATTATCTGAAACAGAAGTCCACAAAGGATCATGATTTGAAGGAAAAGGAACTTGAACTGAGGAAAAGAGAATTAGAGCTTGCTGCAGATAGACAAGCTCAAGCTGCAGAACAACAACAGACCATGATGAAAACTTTCATGAGTCAAATGCAGGAACAGGTGCAGCAACAACAGAGTTTGCAAGCAATGCTTATGGCACAGCAGCAACAACAACAGCTCGTACCGTGGCCAGAGTCGGATGCATGTTTTAGTGCTCCCGTGATTCGCGCCTTATGTAGTCTTCTTTATCCTTCTGGTGCTCTAAGGAGTTTTATATGGCTAAATGAAGTGGTCTATGGTTAGTCAAACGAACGTGCTGTGAAATTATTTGTGCGAATGATTCCAAGATGGGCGACAACAAATGAAGACAAATGAAGACAAATGAAGATTTAACGAAGATTAACCATGAGTTTCTCTTGTACGTTAAGAAAAATTGTGTTGAAGGAGTAGCAGTGTATTCGGAACTAATCATTTGTCTTCACCTTCTTATTTTTGTCCATATTTTTTACAGGGGATCGTGCCGCGTCAATTTTTCATACTCGCTTAAGGCTTAATTTTAGCGCTTTAAATTATGATCTTTTTAAGAGGAATTGTTCTGTTTCATCTGCTTGTGCTTTGTGCGATGCACCTGTCGAAGATACCAAACATTATTTCTTGTTTTGCCCGAGTTTTGCTGCTCTGCGCGTAATACTTTTTGCCTCCGCTGCACACTTGTTGGGGGATAATTGGCTCTCTGCATCTAATAAGAAAAAAATTGATTGGCTTCTTAATGGAGTTCCAGGTATTAACTTTCAAATTAATGTAAACTTGTTTTATGCTGTTCAGTCTTTTATCTCCCAATCTAATCGTTTCTCGTGATTGAACCTATGTACTTATTTATTTCATTATTTATTTTATATTTTTTATTATATGTGACCCTCCACGGAAAAACAGGTAAAAAGGTGAATGCACGGGCACGCCAAAATGACACGCTAAACAATAGGCAGTGAGCGAAATGACACACCAGTTTGCCAGGAGTGTGTCACACGACACGCTTAATTAAAAATTTCCTTTTGTGTTTACTGCACGGTAAAAACAAAGCAGCGTGTCCAGTCTAACAATGAAATGTGCCGAGTTCACTGCTGGGTGAAATGACACGCTGTTAGGCAAAATGGCACGCAAGTGAGTGAAATGACACGCAAGCCGTGTCCACTAGGTTTTTTCGCAACTTACCGTGTCCTTGCTCAAAGTACTGTCGATGGATTTCCACCCTTTATGTGACTTTAGTGTTTGCCCGAGCCAATTTTGTCACTGAAGCGCACCGCGGAAAATTCATTCAACAGAGTGTTTACGCAGAGTTCGTATCAAACGTAATTTGCCTTCACTAGTTTTTGAAGGAAAGTTGGTATTTAATCGAACATAAAACTGACCTTTCTAAAACCTCTTAGCACTTGCTCACCATTCTTTAATGCGTTAGCAGGGTGATGACAAGAAAATCATGGAAAACCCCGGCTTCGCGAATCCGAAGAGTTCGTGCACACTTTCAAAGAATTTATTGTCTTCATTGATGCCCCGATTTATTCAGCACACACGTCCATAATTTTACAGGCGCTGTACAAAATTTAATCGCTTCTACCAAGAAGCAAACGGCAGATGTAGTCACGAACATCAGTGCACTGTTGAAAGGCAAGTTCGCAAAGGATACGCCATGTTGACAACGAAAACATTATTCCTGATTGGTCGAGTGGCTAAAATAGCCGCTCCTGATTGGCTGAGCACGCAATCTCTACGTTTAGTTGCTTTCCTCATTTTGTGCTCAACAAGAAAGAGTTTGGATGCAGCCGGGTTGTTTGTGTCGAAAAATACAGGAAAATCAAGCGCCATAACTATAAAGAGAATTCCTGAAGATTGATTTTCGTGTCTTACAATCGAAACAGCTAAAAATTATTTGTGTCAAAAGCTAACGCTGCGAGAAGAATGATAAATCATCTCCAGTGAAATGCGCTTTCGATGATTTTCATGGTCGAAAGATTTTGAATCTTTGACAGTCTCTGAAAACTAACGCTCATTTATTTCGTCTTCATTCTGAGCTGCTACACTTCGACCAAAATATTAATTTTGAACAAACTTCGGCTGACAAAATGCGTGTTGCGTTACCATATGCAAACGAGTGTTTTTTCCTGTTACGCAATAATTTCACGTCCGCTCACAGATTAATCCAGTTTGGACCAACAGATAATAGTTTCCTTTTTAATAAAGTGATGTGTAGCCGTTTTAAATGTAAACATTTAGTGTGCAATTGCTTGTTTTTTGTGTTATTCAAATTTTGCAAACTATAGATTTTCATTTCGCGCTACTTGCGCGAACTGCAGTCTTTCATCACTTCATTCCATTTCGTTTCACAAAGTATAATAAGCCACTGACCGGCTTGGTCGGTGAGATTTTTGGTTTTATACTGTTTGTTTCCTGGTCTTCTTTGTGTAGTGAGTAAAAAAATGGCACAAGTTATATAGAGGATATTACATGACCGGACAGAGGTACGAAATGTTGAGAAATATTTCACGAGTGGCATTTAATCTTTTTTCTCACTCATCGTCTTTCGAGCTTCGATGAGTGTACCGTGCAATATTGCTCGCGTGTCCTTTGGCACGCGTGTCATATCGCACGCCTAGCGTGGCGTTTTGCACAGTGCTTTTTAGATAAAGGCTTTTGCGTAGCAAACAATAGCACCGTGACACTCTTTGTTTTAGTCATTAAATATGCGCATATCCGTGCCATTGTGACACACTTAGCGTGCCGTGTCATCGCACGCGTGCCCGTGCCATCACCTTTTTCCCTGTTTTCCCGTGGAGGGTCACATATTGTTTTAATTTCTGTTTTTGTTGTTGTTGTTGTTGTTGTTGTCGTTCTTGTGTCTTAGCTTTGACCGTGATTTACAATAATAATGTAAACGGCATAAGCTCTCTTGATGAGTACTATCTGCTCTTAGAGCAAATGCCGAAAAAAAATATAGTTTAAATAAAAAAAATAAAAAATAAGAAGGCATGAATCTTTTGTGAGAGCCTCTGAAAAAATTATTTCCTTCTTATTCTCGATTAAAGTCTTAAAGCCACTAACAAGAGATCTTGACCATGTAAACTTGGGGACTAGTTTTTGGACGGTATTGCAATGCAATGGTTTTTCCACCATGAATTTTGTTTGTGTTTTTATACATATTGGTAGCTAATTTGATGCACTGTTTAACATACAGCTGAAGTTTGTTATGGTTGATTATTTTACCTTTCATTTCTTTTGTCATACTGCAATTGCATTGTGCACTTTTAAGAGTGATGAAATAAGATTCAACAGTTGAAATTAATGTTTGCTACGTTGTATGCTTTATTGACATTAAACCACTTCAAAGAATGCAGTAGAAAGCACTCTGATTGATTGCTTTTTCTAATTTTGAAGCCCATACTAGTCATTGTTTGCTCAAATAAACCTTCTAACGCTTCAGGACCATGTCAAACTTCAAACTCTTTTTTATGTATGAATTTGCAGATGGCAAACTACCAAAGATCTTTGGTAAGCATAATGTTAACACTCTCTTTGCAACTAGGTTTAACTAGTATCCCAAAAATTTGAGCAAACTATGGCAACTACTTTAGGTTCATAGTTATTTTGAGCGACCAGCTACTGAATGTACTTTTCTAAAATTAATGTTGTACAGTTAATTACTCTAGTTTTATAGTACAAATAAATGTTGTTGTTGTTCTTAACCCCTTATATTTTAGACAACCAATGGAACCTATATTGTATGGTATAACTTTTTAATAAACTTGCTTCACCGTTGTGGAATTTCTTGTATAACTGTAGATAATTGTTGTAGGACAAGGTGTAAGAAATATTGCACAGTTTCATGGTGCCCAGCACGTGAGAGCATTGGGAGCCTACCAAGTTGTACAATCTTAGCAGAAACTTGAGCAGCTTAGCATTGCAAGTTTAATATAACAAACTGCCTAACGTAACAAAACAATATCATGTGATGTTAACTCTGACCCAGGTGTTATGATGCATCTATCAATGTTATGCTTGAAGGGGGTGGACCCCTTGCATATGTGGGGCACTGGACATGTAATGCCTTTGTGGGCCCCAACTCAAATACCCCACATATGCCTAGGGTCTTGCCCTCCCCCCCTCCCACCTCAGGCTTACATTGATAGATGCAGAATTCATTGCAGTTCCACGAAAATTGACAAGGGATATTGCATGTATTTTTTATATGTGTTTCTGCCTAATTTACAAACTACCACACTGTCAGTGTATTGTTTCTTACTAAGTCCTTGATTTGGTTACCATGAGAGCAACAAAGAAGTCTTATTTCCACTTTTGACATTAAGAGGGGATCTCATAGTCTAGGCTTTGTTTCCTTAGGTTTTATTCACCCTTGTTGTTCTGAGAATTACACACAAGTATGTTTGACAGGTTCAAAATTAAATTACTGTCCTGAGGATTACACATAAGTATGTTTTGAAAGGTTGAAAATTAAATTACCAGTGACTGTTTTTTTTAACTCTCATTTAGTATAGCACTTTACAATGGGTATCAATATTGTACATCTGATATCATGATCACTTTGAAGTGAGAGCAGGTGTTATTTCAGAACAGTTTGATACTTCCTTATGATTCTGTGAGGTAGCAGAGACTATCGGTCAGTCTCACTCAGGATTCTTTTGATCCTGAGAACTAAACAGTACTTGATCATAGTTTTGAACAGATGAATAGATCAAAATGTCAATGTTTACCTATCAATAAATATATGCAAGCACATCATTACTCACATGAAAGTTTTCAGTCTTAAACTCTGCCTGAATATGTAAAGTTAATTATGGAAAGTACTCTTGTAGGCTTGGTGGACTGAGATCAAAATAATCAGATGTTTCATTTCCATATAGACAGGTGAGGGCATTCCTGAGTAGAACAGACACAACATACATTTTTCCAATACTGCTCAGCATTAGTTTTAAATTTTTTTTGAAGTCCAGGAACTTGAAGGAGTTTACAACATCTCCAAATAGCCACTCCACTGAACTTCTCACAGCACTCATTGCTTTATTATATTGCTCCATCTGGGGGGTAAGAACACCGTACTTGAAAGGACCTCGTAGGTGGATTCTTAGTGGATAAGCAGGATCTCCGTAGATACAGAGGGGCTGGCCTGCAGGGTTAAATGCGAAGTGCTCAAGATTGCGCAGCAACCTGGAATCAGCCAACATACCGGCATCATGTCGCCTCCCCTCTAAAGACAGAAAGAGTTTTGAAAGAGCATCCGTAAATTTGAATGAATAAACTGTGTTAACTTTTTTCACTTATTTTTACGGTTGGCAAGTAAGTTTAATTCATGGTCTTTGTTTACCTGTTGATGTGCTTTATTGTTTTCATTGGGCACCATACATATGGTAAAATAGTTTAAGAAAATAGTGTTACTAGTCTCGTGTTGAAAACTTCTATGAAAATTTTCCCAGTGCTTTCAAAAGATCAGTCTAATTTTTCTCACAATTATAATCATTGTTATTACTACTGCAACAACAACTAGAGGAATTTCAGGTTTTCTAAAAGAAGGTCATAGTTATGGTTACACTTACCAACTGGGCCATAAAGGTTACCAATTAAACCGTTAGGTAATGCAACGCTTTGAAACTTCAGCGCGTGAACCCTTTTATGGCCATTATATACCAAACGCTGGTTGGCTCCTGGACGTGATATCGGGCGGACAGTCCCATCGACGAAACCAAAACAATTTTCCAATGGGGCACCCCTGGCTGTAATTGCGTCAACGTAGGTCTGAAGTTTAACTGGAGCTAAAATGTCCTGGTTCCATTCGGTAACCCTATGTCCGTGATGATTATATATGTGGTCGAACAACTTATTGGCAACCATGCAAAGAATTGGTACTGGCTTTGCAAACCTTTGTATCATGTCGCCATATCTGCACGGATAGGACAACCGCCTCAAAAGAATACACAGACCCTCCACACTGTTACAAACAGACCTTTGCTCACATTCAATGATGGCAGGAATTTGAAGAACATCTCTTAGAGCCACAATATCCCATTTTCTAAATCTAAATTCGGCCAAGCACTCAGATTCGTCGAGTTCGTCAAGGTCAAATGCAGGGTATATGTGGTACGGAAAATCTGGGTTAGTTGACGAATAAAGGTCGTAAAGCAACAAGAATTCATCATCATCGATCAAACCATCGTCGTGAAAGAGAGGAAGTAAAGTTTGAATGTCCTTAAACGATGTCATTTTGAAACGAAATTTCAAAGGCTTTCGTTCTCCCGAGCCTTTGCTTAACTTTTCATTTTTCCCCCCGAAAACGAAACCCGCGCGTGAAATTTTTCTAGACATGACGTCATTATTCCGTCGTCGTCGTCGTCGTCCCATTCGTCGTCGATGCTTAGCTCCCTATTATCTTGACGTTTACATCATACTGATGACCCAAATAACTTATTGCAACAGAACTGGAACATTTACTATCACTATACAGGAGATCACAGTCTTAAATATTCTGAATACTAAAGCAAATGTCAGCACAACTACACTAAACCTATTATCTTATAATGAAGTACAGTGTTAGCATCTATACAAAATACAACCAGAAGAACTGTAGAAGTGTCATGTTAACATAAGTAAAGCACAATGACACTGTAAATACTATAGCAGCACAACTACAACATTGCATAAAGTTGTAAATAATGTGAAATCAAACGTTTAATAAAGGATAGTCTTACCTTTTCTATTTTGTGATACAGGTACTCTTTTTGGCGCATTTTGCCATTCAGTTCACTACCTTTATAAAACAAACTGTAGCGACAAAAGAACGAAACAAGGACTCTATAAATGTTTGCACGTTTTACTGCAGGCAGGCATGTTGTCAAACGACCAAATTTGGACATTACGAACAAGAGACCATATTTAATTGGAGAAACTGAGGAGTATTGGGGACAAGCTTGGTTGGAGAGCTACGACTCGACCCCGCCTACTTCGTCGAACCAAAGCTTTTTACATCATCCTGGTGCATACGTGACGAACTAATTAACATGCACGCTGTAAAAGCTATGGACGCTTTGACTTGATATTTCTCAACCGATGATATCAGCTTTATTTAATGCAATTATATCAAGAGTCTGTCGAAAGGATTCAAGTGAAATGTATTCATTTCATTATCTACCTTTTTTGACATTTTACAAGAAAGATGTAGGACTTAAATATTAGTACAACATTCGATTTACTTTTTTGGGATATGCTCTCTACGAGTAACGGCCTAGGAATGAGGTTGGAAACAAAATGTTGACAGTATATCAAAAAATATCTGGAAAATGATCGTTTGGTAATTTTGATTACATATGAGAATTGATTTTGTCGAATTTCATATACAAAGGTCGTTTTCGATGTTTCTTTGGAAGTGATAACTAAAAATAATAACTCACAACAGCAAAAATGATGCCTCTTATTACGTGTCGGCAAACGTTGCGTCTTTGACATAGTTTAGAAGAAGCACTAATGGCAAGACAGCTCAATTTGAACAAGTATCAACTGTTATAGTAACGCAGTATTTAAGCTCACAAACGTGAATGAGAGTGATAATTATAGAACATGTTGCACATAAGCCGTATTCGACTATTATATGAAAACGGTGTTTTCCTATTTTAAATGATGCTGAATTAACGTATTGGTCAACAGTTTTGCTGTGTTGATATTTTTTTTTCACATTTCACTGACACCTGTACAGGTCTGCAAATGATCGCAGAGCCGCAAATCATCTCGGACCCCAAATGATCCCCAAATTCAACCGCAAATCATCTCGGACCGCAAATGATCCCCGTATTGCACCATGTTGGATCGCAAATGATCCCAAACAAAAAATAAGCAATTCTATGGATGGTGAAGTGGTATGAATAGGGAATTGGCATGAATTACGATTATTGTAATCAAAAGCGTTAAATCATAGCTCACAACTATCATCATCTGATTAATTTTAAAAGGGTAAACGTGGTCACATAATTTATGCAACTGATGTAAAGCAGTCAATCAGTGTTATCACAGCAGGATCCAAACCTATCTAATTTTTCCTTCCGTCTTTAGACACCTTTGTGTTTCTTATCTTATTAATTAGTAACTCCAAAAACGTTCACAAATGATACCAATCAAATAAGAACAACACAGTTTAGTCATATTTTCTGAACGCGTGGGAGTCACAGCTCACACGACGGTGACAAGTTTCGAACGATCTTTGACCTCTGCTCAGATTTCAACCACATTACCGCATTTCTCGCCTGCCACAGGCCAGTCGGCTGATGCCATGAATGTGAGGAAGAAACATTTCTGGTGTTCTCGATACAATTTTAAATGAGAGTGCTCAGTGAACAAAAGACTTTTATTTCAAAAGATAACGAAATCAACTGCCGAATTATTCACTTATTTCTGGAACGTGACCAAAAAACATCTTCGAGCAAAGAGAGTGAAACTGTTTACAAACACTTCTCCTTTGTCGTCTCATGTTATTATAATCGGCTCTGAAGCACAAGAGCTAGAAAACTGAGACCCCCCCCCAAACTGGAAAACTCAGACCCCTCATGAATCGACGTTTTCCGATACGTGACAACAGGCATCATTCTTGCTCTTGATATGAGATTTACACTTCCTAATCACTCGACCGTGAAAGGTCAAACTCCCTTTGTCTGTAGTCTCTAATTTTTGGCGCTCCCCTCGCGTCGCGTCTCCTCGCAACTTCTCGCGCGCACGTGCCCCCACAATCCGTCGCCAAAATTAGAAACTACTCGCAGTCTACTGAAGCAGACAGGAGAAAATACGGCAGTCCATCTGCCGTTAAAGTTAAAAACTATATAAAACAAATTGCGCAGTGTATCTGTATAACGATCTTAAAGGAGGGGAGAGGGAGAGTTGATCTTTGACGACAAAAAAAATTTGCAATTTCACATTTCAGAAACAATAAAATCAGGATTTTATATTTCAAAAGAAAGACAGCGATTTCCTTGATAAGTATACCTCATGTAGACTCAACGGAATGGACAGAGGGGACGTTATAGACATTTGCAGGAGTACCTTTCCAATAGTTAAATAGAATACGATTACTTTTCCATTTTTTGTATTAAAAATAAAGGATGGCCTTTCATATATAGTGAGAGTAAAAAGAAGACTACCCGTTTCCCCCTAAAAACTTCTAAGTTAAACAGTCACAAATAAACAAATCCACATAGGATATAAGCATCGTTTGTTTTATATTTGTTACACTTTCTCTCATATTTCACAATGGCCGTACATTTTGATTTTGTAAAGCAGTTCAAAAATAATGGTCTCAGAATAAAAAGATGAAAAACTAAAAAAGAAAAACCTTTTCAAGCCTAGTACGAAACTCGTTAAACATAGTCAACATCCATATCAGAACTGACCATAAGATGCTACGAATATCTAATTAGGAACACTTAACATCCGTATCCTATTCATACAAAGGAAGTTCAATTTTGCTAGTGCTTTGAGTAAGGCCATGTCGGATAAAAAGTGTCGTTTTCGGCAACGTACAAGCAACGCTAAATCAAACAAAAAGCAAAAGAAAGCAACGTCGTTCGTTCTATTTCAAAAGTTCCCAACCTAGAGGTAATATGCGAACCTTATTTCACAGTTAATTATAATCAGATCTCACCGTTCACAGTTATTACGCAAATCACATTTTAGAACAAAAAAACAGTCATTTCTCATTTCACAAAAAATCAAAAAGGTAATTCACGGCTTACGAAAATACCGCTTACCATTTTCCTGCATATTATATAGCACTCCTTTCTACAGCATGGCATAACATAAAACCGTAACAGGTTTCGTCTATTTTGCAGTGCAGCAAAATGTCCGAAGTTAATATCGATATATTTTTAAAGACATAAAGAAAAATATTTTACAAAATAGAAGCTACGTGAAAATACTTTTGAGGTACTATACAACATAACTTGAAGGTTTGTCCAAAACATGCATCACAACGTCAAATGCTGTGAATGCTAGTGAAAAACTATACCTGAATAAAACAACTATAATAAGAATATGTTTATAATTAGCTTTTGTTCAGGTGAATACACAGCGTCATTTGAAATATTTTTTAAATTCTGTCAAAATTAAAAGTTTAGGAAGCTGCAGACTTAATCTCAGTAACGATGCGATTATTAGTGTTAAAGGTTATGCTGAGGTTGTTCAACAGTAGAAGATTCTCTGCAACGGAATTTTCATCTGCGAGATTGGTCTCATCCAAAAGACTGCTGATCACATTTCGGTATGCCAAAAGGGAAACTTTCTTTTCATCTTTGGATGTGACAACAAATTTGACTCTGAAATCTTTAGAACAATCACGTACTCGCATTGTATGGCCACATCGATCGCATGTCGCAAACAGGGTAGCAGAAGTTTGCATTATGGGCTTTCTGCAGTTCATACAGCAACAAATTTTCTCGACTTTTTCAACGCTGCTGATTTCTGAAACAATGATGACTGCTGAGGTAGGACCGAGGGATTCATTGGGATCGTCGTTAATGGTAAGATTCTGGAGGACTTCATTCACTACAGCTGTAAATCGGGTGTGCATCATTGTCACCAACTTTTTTTGTCGTGACCAGGTACGAATTTGCAATGGACGCATTTCATAGACTGAGCCTACGTTTATTTTCTCAATATTTTCTTGCCAAACATCTAAACGGATGCAACCAGAAGAATCGCAAAGTATCGCCTCAGCTAGTCTCAGTTCACCATTTTTTATCTCCTGATTTCACTGTTTTCTTTGGGAGAATTTGGACAACTTTTGCTATTATTCCGACTACATCCCACTCTTGGTATTTTTCGAAGACATCAGATATTAAAGCTTGAGGACAGATTACTGATGCATTTTCGTTGAACTGAAAGGCATACTCTGATTGATCAGGGACGGATAGTTTGCACATGTCGTTGATAATTAGTTTCTTTCCATCAGCTGTGAAAATATAATTCTGTATTTTCACTGGTGTGCGACTCTCTCCACTCTTGGACAGAATTGCACGTTTGCCACTAGAGTATAATAATGCTTCTTTAATTTCGTGGTGTGAAGTTTGGATAGTAAGTGTGGAATAGTCAAACTGTTGCTTTTGTTTCTTTTGACGGGAGACAAAGTATGTACATATCCAATTATTGGCAGTTTCCTCTTGTGTGGGGTGCTTGGAGTGGCCGAAGAAGAATCAGCATTATGTGTAGTAGGCTCTGTGCTTCTTTATTTAGACCGTGGCTCTTCAGAAAGCACAACTAAGATGGAGCTACTGTCTTCAGTATTGCCTGATTCCTCTGAGTTGGGAACTGTTGAAATAGAACCAGCAGGTATGCTCTCTTCTGTTTTTGCTTTCATTTTTGTTTTACTTTTTCCTCACAGAGATGAATACCTTTCAGCCGACATAGTCTTACTCAAAGTGTAATCAAAACTCGGCTCGCTTCATATAAATAGGACACGGATGCTAAATGTTGCTTAATTAGTTCAATTAGTGGCACACCAATCACTGAACTGCATTTTGAAAGATTTTTCGAGAAAACATGGATTCTTTTACTCGCAAGAATAATACATTGATAAGTTAAAAAGGTGTTGGAGAGTTCTCTTATTCCGTTACATTTGAAAGTTACAGAACATTTTCAAACGCTCTCAAAAACATAAGCAGGTATAGTAAAAAAAATAGTTCTAAGCGAAATAAGTTTTTAAATTACCTCATTTCCCAACAGCACTTGGTTGAAGATTTGAGTCAATATAGCGACTGTCAAACTTAAGCAAATTGTAGTTAAGGCATAAGTTTTACAGACAGCTAACTGCAAAATATTTTTTCGTTGGAATAAACGTTGCCCTATTGAAAACGTATTGCGCCTTCATACTGTTTTTATTAACCGAATGTCAATTTTTTTTAACATTGTAAATGTCAGCAATCTAGGCATCACCTGTTACACCACTTATGCAAGTCGTGTTAACGGTGTGGGAAGTATTTCTTATTTTCATTAATTGTTCCACAGAATAACTTCTACAGAAATTTTATCTCGACAATTTTATCTCTAACCACGCTCTGATAGTTGTTCTAAAATCATTCTACTCATAAATTGTTGTTGCGTCATTAGAACAATGATAACTTAAAAAAACTATTGACGTGTTTCTTTATTGAACTACGTTTAAAAATTAGAAAACATTTTAAAATTTGCTGGCTTATACCGAGCTATGGTACAAAATTGCCTTTCAACAAAAAAAGTGTTGGAATTACGTTATTGCTGTTCCCTAGCAGCCTTTAACTGAAGGCAAGTTAATAAACTGACTGTCCAAATACAATTGAAATGAGACAAATTAGACTTGACTTGTGACTCTTATATGTAAAGTGCACATATCCTTAAAATATTTTTATATTAAAATAAATAGTTGCCTCTGTTTAAAACGCATTGCATCGTATGACTTTCATAAGTTGAAAAAAGAACAATATCAGTCGACCATTATCTGTTACATGACCGAGGTAGTAGTGGAAGAACCTTTATTCGTAACTTGCACTAAGTCTTCCTCCGAACCACACCCACTCTAATAATTTCATCTGCAAGCAAATTGTCGTGCATGTTTTCAGATTAGTCTACTGATGAATTCTGTTTGAAGGATCAAAAAAATGTTAATGTAAAAAGCTGTTGACGTATTGCATTATGCGACTACGTTCAAAACTTACAAAACATTTTCCAATTCATATGTGTAAATAAGGAGTTATCGTACAAAGATGGTTCTTAGTGAAAAATGTTTCCAATTACCTTATTTTTCAAACACCTTTTGGTTGAACATAGCTTAATCTAGCGCCTGTCAAAATATAAGTGAACTCCTATAAAATGCATTTAAGTTGTAACAATTAGAATCACTCTTCAAAAGAAAAAGAATTTTTTATGAAAACAACACTTCAATAAACTATTTCCGGCAGTATAAACAAATAGCAGCTAAAACACTTCTATGGAAAATCGATCAATCAATTTGAAGATAAGTATATTGATGAATTGTTGTTACAAGATCATAAGCAATGATAACCTAAAAGAATTGCATTCAACGGTTCTTTAATTACAATAGATAACTCAAAAAGTAATCACATACCAATTACTAAACTAGATTTTCAACGATTCTTCAGGAAATCACGGATTTAATGAAATAAAGAAACGCGTCGACATACTTTTTTTAGGTTCTCATTGCTGTCATCTTGCAAGAAAAATTCATCACTACATTTATCTGCAAATTAATTGGTCAATCGTTGATTAAAATTTTTTGCGTAGTTTTGTTTATACTGCCGAAGATAATTTATTCAACCATTGTTTTCGTCTTGAAGGACAATTTCAATTGTTATAAGTTAAGTGCAATTTTTACTATTCGACTTATATTTTGACAAGAGCTAAATTAACCTATGTTCAACAAAAACCTGTTTGAAAAATAAAGTAATTGGAAACATTTTTCACTGAGGGCGATCTCTGTACAATAACTCCTTATTCATACAAATCAATTTGCAAATCTTTTGCAATTTTTGAATGCAGTCGCACAACGGAATACCTCAACAGCTTTTTACATTGACATTGTTTCGATTACTCAAAAAGAATTCATCACTGCACTAATCTTGGAAGAAGCATGACAGTTTGTTTTTAGATGAAATCGTTCGTGTGCTTGTCGTTCGCAGGAAGAGTTAGCGAAAATTACAAATAAACCTTTTTTTACTACTAGCTGGGTAATGTAACAGACGATAGTGGACCGATATTGTTCTTTTTTGAACTTATAAAAAGTCATACGATGCAATGCATTTCAAACAAATACAACCATTTATTTCAACAAAAAAATATTTTAGGTATTTATACATGCACTTTACATATAAAGCCACAACTCAGGAAAGAATGCCAAACAAAACAAAGTTATCACAGTGCATTGTTATCACGTCGGTAAACCTTTGAAAAAAGTTTCACAATAACTTTCCATACTAAGAATGTTTTTGATCCCAAAAACGAATATCACAATGTCATTTGCGATAAACTGATTCCATTACCAGACAATAAATGACACTCAAATCGCCAAATACTCAGTTGATACGTGTCGTTGCATGGCAAAGACATG
>JAEMWC010000026.1:1912500-1935000 GCA_016490735.1 Pachyseris speciosa
AGCCGCGTTCTCTGCAAAATTACAGGAAAACTCCATGTACTTGATGTTTCTGCTCAAATTCAAACCGATACGTACGTGCTAGACTTGCGTGCATACGTGCTAGAGTTCATGCTAATGGGTTAACAATTCGTTGTAAAGATTTCATAGTAACCTAATAGCAGCGGTGCTATGAATGATTCCAAATGGCCGTGGCGGTTTCATAAAACGCGTTGTCAGTGTTTGACAACGCATTGACAATGTTTTGAAATGATTTTGAAATGGATTTGCAACGCATTTTGGTTCCGTTGAAAAACGTTGCCAACGTTTCAAAACGCAATGGAAATGCTCTTCAATGCATTTTCAATGTGTTGAAAATGCATTACAATGAAAAAACGCTTCAACGCTATTTTCGTTAAGCCTGCTTTTCTTAAATGGGGTCACATATGTGGATTTCTCATCAGATCTTAATGAAAGTGATCACTCTGGCAGGTCCTTTAGTGAAGATCTTAGTGAAGGTGAACAACCAGTTTGTGAAGGAAAAAGCATAAAGAGAAGAACCTTTCAAGCAACCTTCTTGGACTACATCCAATTACTCTTTGGAGAAGGAGTTAACCTTTAACATTTCGCGCAATAATTATCGTTCGCCGGCGAACGATAACTTTGACTGCCTCTTATATGAAGGGTATGGGCTTTTCAAGCTAACCAATGATATTTCTCGTTAGAAAATGATTAAAGCAACCACCGTATAAAGTTTTGTTTCATTCGCTGTTGATTACGTAGTTCAAATGAACTTAGTTTCATGTTCGCGTCCTGACTCCGCGTGGGTGCGCCAATTGCATTTTTGTCGTGGCAACACGCGTTCCGAGTGAGTGACTTTGAAAACCATTTTTTCACTCCAATGGCTTCAAAACAACCTAAACCTTGGAATACTGCTGAGGAAACTGCTGCTTTGGTGTTGGACATGGTCAGTTCGGGCTCAGAATTTGGTGAATTGTCCTCGGAAGAAGAAGAAATGATCGATGCATGTTGTGATCCGGCGATAGAATTTCATGAGTCAAGGTATGTTATAGATATTGTGTGGTTTTTCGCACAAAAATACCTACAGAACGTCTCAGTAATGATTATATTTGTTATATTCTAGTCTCCGGTAAAATCATTTTGGGTGGTTTAATGTCTCTGGGCCTTTTTTTCCGTATATAAACATTGCTTGTGCTTGCGAAGTTTTAGTTCGTGAGGGTCGTATCACATTTCATTATGTTCTCTTTTTCCTCTGCCCATTCTAAGTATTTCTTGTAGCGTTCTAGTACAAAAACAAACCTGTTTTGCTTTTTCTTCCCAGATACAACAATATTGAAGGCCTTACAGGTTTACTCTATGAATTTTGTGGCGTGAAAAGATCTAAAATTTTTTCCTTAGATTATTTTAGTATAATTTTACAGTTTATTATCACCAAACTGCTTCTAACCCATGATAAGATGTGCCTTATAAAAGCTTTAGGGTGTGTGTGTGAATCTGAAAGTAAATTTATTCTATTTTGATTTATGTTAGAACAATGCCTTCTCAATCATCTGTTGCTGAGCCTGTTGCTGGTCCATCGAGTGTGTGTGACATTGTTGAATGCATACCTGCCAGAAGACCTAGACCCAGGAAGCGAGCTAGGCAAATCTGTGAAGATGACAGCAGCAGTGATAGTGATGGGGGTGACCAATGGATGAACCCTAGTGATCCTGATGATGAACCTGCTAGGATACCCTTCACTCCTCAGTGAGCGCCTGGTTTCCAGTTGCCCAGAGACCAAAACTGGACTCCTTTTTCTTTGTTTTCTTTGTTTTTTTCTATATCTTGCATTGATGTTGTTGTTGCAAATACCAATAAATTTGCAAATAAACTTAAAGCTGATAAATCTTATTTTCGTTGGTTTCAGCTCACTGCAAAGAAGTTCCTTGCATTCCTTGGTATTGTGATCTTCATGGGCCTTGTTGAAGTTCCCACCTTGGCTGAGTACTGGCAAAGTGATGGCTTCTTTGGACAAGATTTTGTGCGAGATTCTGGCATGAGTAAAACTCGTTTTATGAATATTTTAACTGCCTTACATTTATGTGATTTTGAACTAGATAGACAGAATGACCTAAAAAAATCTAGAAAGGAACCTTATGATCCACTTTTCAAACTGAAGCCTTTTATGAATGATTTACAGTTGGCATGCAAAGCATATTTTATACCTGGACGAAATATATCTATTGATGAAAGAATGGTTGCTTTCAAAGGACGGATTGGAATGAAACAGTACATAAAAGACAAACCAACTAAGTGGGGTTTCAAATTGTGGGTACTTGCTAGTTCTGATTCAGGATACACTTATAAGTTTCAGGTGTATACAGGGAAACGTCTTACACCTACTACCCATGGGTTGGGATATGATGTCGTTATGAGTTTGATGGATGGCCTGTTTAGGCAGGGGTACCATCTGTTTTGTGATAATTTTTACAGTAGCCCAAAATTGTGTACAGATTTCTTTGAAAAGGGTTGTTTTCTCACTGGAACAATAAGGGAAAATAGAATTGGATTTCCTAAAAACCTTGAAAACCCACTTCCAGCCAAAGTGGAGCGTGGCACATCAAGATGGTTTCGTGATGGGCAGACAGTGTTTATAAAATGGAAAGACACTAAAGTGGTTTGTGTAATTTCTAGTTTTTTCCCAGCTACAGGGAGGGATTTCATTGAGAGGGGGAGGGGTAAACTTGTTGATGGTCACTATGCTAAACAAAGGGTAAACATTCCACCTCCTGTAAAGGGTTACAACAGTAGTATGGGTGGGGTTGATTTGTCCGATCAGCTTTTGAAATGCTATGAAATTATCAGGAAATCAAAAAAATGGTGGAAAACTTTGTTTCTTCATTTCATTGATGTTGCAATTGTAAATAGCTTTATTATTTACCAGTCAATTGGTGGAGAACTCAACCATAAAATGTTTCGGGTTAACTTGGCCAAGTCCCTTATCACTATAAGTGAAATTCCAGTTAACCCTTCCCCACGGCCTGGACGTCCACAAAACAGTAATGTTAGGGCTGAACACTGTCCAGTTGCTCTTGATAGTGAAAGACTCGATCATAAATCAACAAAGGCTTGTTTGGGGAGAAAGAATTGTAAGCTTTGCTATGAACTAGATAAAAAGCAAATGAAAACCCCTTGGCAATGCTCAATTGTAAAGTCCCCCTTTGTGTTCAGCTTGATAGAAATTGTTTTCAGAAGTGGCATACAGCAGACTGTGACAATATAAGGCAGTGATGTATTGTAGAACTTATTTTTGACATGTAAGAAACCATTTTTGTAGTAATTAAACTGAAGTTTTATACAATAACTTGGATTTGCCAGAAGTGTTTTTGCGTGTTGCGTGACATTTCACACTTTAGCTAAGAAAAATGTGCCATGGTATTTGAGCATATTTGCTACTATTACATTTTAAATGTTCAGGCATATGGTTTGAGATTATTTTGATTCCTTTTGTGCCAAATTTAGGTTTTAAATTCTGTTGAAATGACGTTGTCCTTCATTATGTTAAAAACAAGGGTGGAAAACGTGACACATTTGAGCCCTGCTGTCAGTCAATGATTGTAATGAGTGACAGTCAAAATTACATGACCAGAATTGGTACATGCCATTATTACATATCTGAGTCCAAAAGGGCTCCCAGCTGGTAAAACATTCACTATAGCAAAGAAAAATACCAATTTTTAGTAAAGAAAATGCCGAAAAAAATTTGCATAAATGACGTAATTGCTCCACGGGGGGGCACCCGTCAATCACAATATTGACATCAATAAAAAGAAAATTTTACATTCTCAAAAACCATATATACTTTTGCATATTCATTGTTTTTAGTTTAGTCTCTAAAATGATTAGTCCCGTGTCACCTCAAAAATGGCCAAAAAAAAAGAAATGTTAAAGGGTTAAGAGTGGGAACTGGCATCTGTTTCTCAGAGATTGAATTGTCCTTGTTGTAACGCTACCATAAATGAATGGAAACGACCAAACGAAAGCTGTGTCCAATTTAAAAAAAAAGTTAAACGAGAGAGAAATATGCTATTTCATCCCAATTAAGGACCAACTTCAACGAATTCTATCAGGTATGTAAGACAACCTGAAACAATACATGTAAATACCTTAAAAACCAAAACTTGGAAATGGTGGCTTTGCTGTGGTGTATGTAGTTGTTACAGGAATAATGAAAACCACCAGCACAAGTAATTACAGATGATGAGGGTCACACAACAGAGCATATTTTGATAGTGAGCTCTTTTCAAGGTCAGGCTACAACAAGTGGGCGCTCTTCATATATTTCACTGTAACTTTGGCCAATTTGAAGAATACCTTTTGTTTTACCAAGCACTTCATTAAATAGAGGTAGAAAATAAGAGCTTACGCTACTAGGGTGAATATGGTAATTCCTGAACTCTGTGTAGAGAACTGGAACTAGTTACTAAGTTTACCGAAAAGGACTGGCACTAGCCTGAAGACAGGATCGGACAGAATGTAAAACTAATGATCGCTGGAGAGCAAATAAAACAGTTCTTTGTTGGATTTTTGTCGCTTCATGGGCGCATTGGGCTGACAAATTTGGCGACCCTGCCAGGACAGTGACTCGACGAAAATGAAACACCGAAGGAACCGCTTGTGGCGACCGATTGTGGCATGTTTTTGAAGTTTGTTGTTGTGCTCGCTACGACCACGTGGTTCAGTTTACCGCCATTGACGAATGAAGAAACCGTGTTGATTAGTAAAATGGCAGAGGAACTTCAATTGGAAGTACAGTCCCGAATCTACGCCGCAGATTGGAGCTCGCTGGAACGAATTGCCAAATTTTTCAAGGTCGAACACGAAGAGAAGTCAAAACTCGCGGTGGCTAAACATGTCGTACAGAGGCTAGAAGAAGAACTTGGAAAACTAAAGGAAGAGGAAATCGTGCCCTATCTCGAAGACGTGAAAAATTTATTGACGGAAAAGCCTTCCTCTGGCACCAAGGGCAAAGGAAAGGGCGAAAAGGCAGTTCTTAGTGATTCCAAACCTCCCACATTATCAAAGGAAGATCCAGTTCATAAACTGTTGTCAACTAGCACTTTACCCAGACAGTTTAAGGTTAATGGACAGATCGGAGAGCCCGAGCAAAAGGATAAAATCAGTTTCTCATCGCTAGCACGCCAAATTCAAACTGGGCTGGCACAAGGTTATTCTGAGAATGAAATTGTTGGTGTTATCCGTTCTATCACACCTGGATTGGTACTTAGGAGCTATCTCGAAACTTGTAAAGATTTGACATTGGATCGATTAAAGAAAATTCTCCGTAGTCACTATGGTGTTAAGAACACATCAGAGCTCTATCAAGCCCTATCATCAATATGTCAAGGCCCTAAGGAATCACCCCAGACATTTTTGATGAATGCTTTGGATCTCAGGCAGCAAATCCTGTTTGCATGTGGTGACAAGGATGATGACACATGTCTCCAGTATGACCCTGTGCACATACAACATCTTTTCCTTCGATCGGTAGAAACTGGTTTGCAGGACGAAAGCATTCGGGCTAAGATCCGCCCATTCCTAAAGGATCCAAGCGTAACAGATGAGGTGTTGATACAACAGATGAGTGTGGCAGCTTCAGCAGAGAAAGAAAGAGACAAGAAGCTAAAAATTAACAGCAAATCCAAATCCCCAGCATCAGTAGCTTCAGTGTCTGATTCATCCAAGGAAAAGAAAGTACCTAAGGAAAGCCCCCGCAGAACGACTTTTTAGCAGCTATTAATGCAATTAAATCAGAGGTTGAGGCATTGAGAGGAGAAGTTAAAAAGAGAGACAGCACCAACAGTATATCTTCTGGCAGAGGGCCCAGAAGACCGCCTATGTGTTCAGGTTGTTTTGAAAACAAAAAGAATATTGCAACCACTGCTTCAAGTGTGGCAGCGATTCTCATTTTGCAAGAGGGTGCCGGAAGTCGTTAAACGAGAGACGGCTGTTTGCGCGAGACAACAAGCAGTCGTAAATCCATCAAAGTCTCACCAATGTAATCATTGCTGTAAGAGAGGAGGAGAGCATGAACAACTTAAGAGATGCAGCCAATGCAAGAGTGTGTGGTATTGTTCTGTGGAATGTCAAGGAGCGCACTGGAAGGACCACAGATTGTTATGCCAGGCGATTGGTCATTTAAGTAGCCGTGACTTGAAAGAGTTCAGAGACCCCACTTGTGTGAGTCACTTAACTCCCAGAGAGCATGAGAAAGTCATTGGCCTTGTTGGTAAGAAGTGTATAGTAAAGTGCCTACTCAATGATTGTGAGTTTGAATTATTATGGGACACTGGTGCCCAAGTATCATAATTTCATTGGAAGCAATTCAGCAGCATCTAGGCAGCATAGGTATCAGGCAGTTGTCAGAACTGCTGGACACGAACTTGAATTTGACAGCAGTGAATGGGACCAAGATCCCTTACATTGGGTGGGTGGAAGTCAGACTAAGGTTAACCCCGTCTAGTAGAGACAGCAACCAAGAGGAAATGGTAGTGCCCTTCTTGGTAACGTCAGAGAAATTGGACTGTCCTATTTTAGGATATAATGTTATTGAAGAGTTAGTGAGCCAGGATCAGAATCCAATGCCAACAGTGTATAAGAGTTTTCCAGGGAAGGACAAGAAAAACCTTGATGCTCTTGTCAACTTCATTCAGAGTTCAACCTCAGACTCCATTTGTGGAATAAAGTCTGCAAGGAAAGATGTGATAATTCCTAAGGATAAGACTGTACATATCACTTGTCGTGCAAATACAGGACCTGTGGAAAGGCTTACCCCTGTGTTATTTGAGCCAGATACACTAGCGCAGTGGCCGGATGGTTTGGAAGTCAATGAAACTCTGGTGAACATCAAACCTGGAAAAACATCTAAGGTGCAAGTTGCTGTACACAATAGAACAGATCATGACATTGTAATTAGGAACCGTACACCCCTGGGAGTTCTTCAAGCTGTTAAATCAGTTACAGCAGCTGATGTAAAGCTAAGTGAGGAAAGCACCCAGAATACATGTAGCCACGAATCTCCTGAAGAGAATCAAGATCAGGAAGCTCTAAAGAAGACTTTCCCCAGCCAGCAGAACAAAGTCAGTGAAAACCCTCTTCCAGCAGTTGATCTCAGTGGTTTGGACCAAGACAAGCGTATTGTGGCTGAGGCAATGCTAAGGGAAGAGTTTGAGTCATTTGCATCATCTGAAGACGATATTGGTTGCATACCTGGCCTAGAGATGGAAATTAATCTGAGTGATCACCGCCCAGTCCAAAAGAAGTACACATCAGTTCCGAGACCGTTGTACCCGGAGGTGAAACAGTACATTGAGGACCTGATGAACCAGAATTTCATTGCTGAATCCAAATCACCATATTCGTCTCCAGTTGTTTGTGTCCGCAAGAAGGATGGGACCCTAAGGCTGTGCATTGATTATAGAGAACTAAACCGTAGGACGGTTGCTTATAGACATCCCATCCCAAGAGTCCAAGAAACTCTGGACAGTCTGGGCGGGAACACCTGGTTCAGCGTACTAGATCAGGGTAAAGCATATCACCAGGGATTTGTGAGTGAAGGAAGTAGAGCAGCCACAGCATTCATCACACCATGGGGACTCTATGAGTGGATAAGGATACCATTTGGATTAATGAATGCGCCTGCAAATTTCCAGCGGTTTATGGAGCAGT
Source organism: Pachyseris speciosa (assembly GCA_016490735.1). NCBI lineage: Eukaryota > Metazoa > Cnidaria > Anthozoa > Scleractinia > Pachyseridae > Pachyseris > Pachyseris speciosa. The sequence goes on from JAEMWC010000026.1 coordinate 1,920,205, forward strand.
GTCTGGGTGAACTGAGAGATAAGGTGGCCATTCCATACCTTGACGACATAATTGTGTTTAGTAGGACTTTTGAAGAGCATGTTGAGCACCTGAGAGCAGTGTTAAGGAAGCTGCGTCAGCATGGAGTGAAGTTAAAGCCAAAAAAATGCAATCTGTTTAAGCGTGAGGTCTGTTTCCTGGGGAGGATTGTGTCTGGTGATGGTTATCGAATGGATCCAGGAAGTGTTAGAGGCATCGAGAAGTTGAAGGAAGCAAGGCCAAAAAGTGTTGGTGAAGTAAGACAGCTTGCTGGAATACTCAGTTACTACCGTCGATACATCAAGAACTTTGCAAAGGGTGCAAGACCAATATATGACCTGCTAACAACTACAGGAAAGAATGGGCAGCCATCATCAAAGACACCAGTTTGCTGGGGAAGTAAACAGCAAGCAGCCCTGGAGGAGCTCGTGGGACACCTCAGTAGTCCACCTATCATGGCCTACCCGGATTTTTCGAAAGAATTTACTCTTCATACTGACGCAAGTGGAGAGGGCCTAGGAGCAGTGTTGTACCAGAAACAGAATGACATCATGAGAGTAATTGCTTATGCTTCACGAGCATTGTCACCAGCTGAAAGGAACTACCACCTCCACGCAGGCAAGCTGGAGTTTCTGGCCCTGAAGTGGGCAATTACTGACCAGTTCCGCGATTACTTGTACTACGCTCCCAAGTTTACTGTTTTCACCGACAATAATCCCTTGACCTACATCCTCACATCAGCGAAACTTAATGCAACGGGTCTGCGATGGGTGAATGAACTTGCTGATTTCCACTTTGAAATCAGATATCGACCAGGCAGAGCAAATGCAGATGTTGATACCCTGTCGCGCGTGCCACTTAGTTTTGAGGAATACATGGAAGGTTGCTCAGAAGTAGTCAGTCAGGATGTCTTGAATGCTGTTACATCATCAATTCATGAAACAAACTCTGGTCAAACTGCCTGGTTGTCCTCCCTCGCGGCGGTACCTGATATGTTAAAGGAAGACTGTGAAGACATAGCAACTTCGCCAAGTTTTGAAATTGTAGCTGCCCAGCAGGAGGACCCAACAATTACTCGTGCTTTACATTTCATGCAAATCAGGAGGCGTCCCACCTACGAGGAGAGACAGAAGGAGCCTGCTATGGTACGACAGCTTTTACACGAGTGGAATAACCTGTTCATTGCTGAAGATGGAATTCTCTATCACAAGTCTGGATCTAGAAATCAAATGGTGTTGCCCAGGAAGTACCACAAAAGAGTTAATGAGGAACTGCATGAGAATATGGGACATTTGGGAGCAGATAGAGTTATCGAACTAGCTAGACAGCGTTTCTATTGGCCTTTTATGCGGGCAGACGTCACTCATTATGTCACAAAAGTGTGCCGGTGCCTGAAACAACGAAAGCCTACAACCCACGTTACTGCACCACTTCAGCCCATCACTTCTACAGCACCTTTTCAACTGGTATCCATGGATTTTGTCCATCTCAAACCAAGCTCTGGTGGATATCAATATATACTGGTGATCATGGACCACTTCACGAGATTTGCTCAAGCGTATGCCACGCGTGACAAATCAGCCAAGACTGCTGCTGATAGGCTGTATAATGACTTTATCATGAGATTTGGATTCCCGGAGACCATTCATCATGATCAAGGAGGTGAATTTGAAAATAAGCTTTTCTACTATCTCGAGAAACTTAGTGGTATCAAACATTCGCGAACAACACCCTATCACCCGCAGGGGAATGGGCAGGTTGAGAGGTTCAACCGGACACTCTTGTCAATGCTGCGAGCACTACCTGAGAAACAGAAATCCTGCTGGCGTGACCACCTTAATAAGGTAGTCCATGCCTATAACTGTACCCGTCACGACTCCACTGGCTTCTCACCATTCTATCTACTATTTGGGAGAAATCCATGACTCCCCATCGATCTAATGTTTGGCCTGAAGCCTCCAGTAGGGTACTCAACATATCCGGAATATGTCAAGAAATGGAGACAAGCGATGAAAGAGGCTTATGACTTGACATCTGCTCATGCGAAGAAAAGTGCAGAAACCGGTAAACAACAGTATGACAAGAGAGTGAGACATTCTGCCCTTTACGAAGGAGATCGCGTGCTAGTGAGGAATATGAACGAGCCAGGTGGCCCGGGCAAATTGCGCCCTTACTGGGAACAACAAATTTATGTTGTAACTCGTAAGATGAAAGATACGCCAGTTTATGAAGTAAAGCCGGAGAATGGGGATGGAAGATCCAGAGTTCTGCATCGCAACCTCCTATTGCCATGCTCTTACTTACCTGTTGAAAGTGAAACTAAACCATTGAAAAGTAGCCAACAAACATCCAGGGACACCAGCAAGCGAGTGATCCCACAAGAGGAAATTTTTGGTGCCACTGATGAGGACATTCCTAGTTTAACACCAAATCAGCTTCAAGACTTCTACGGGTCTACAAGCTATCATGAAGAAGATAACACTGGATCTGCCGCAGGGTTAGCACAACAAGATGTCGATCCTCATTAAGCTGATTACCTTGACTCAGAGCATGATATGGAAGGCCTAGCACAACCGGAGGTGATTTTAGATGATGCTATAGATGAAGCACCTCCAAGGCAGTCACAACGAACTAGCAGACCACCGCTTAGAATGACATATGATACACTGGGACAGCCTTCCTTTCAACCTTGCAACACAGCTGGAATTCAAGGTATTCTAGCATCACATCAACAGCAGTTTGTATGGCAACCGTTTACAGTGCCATATACAGTACCATGGATGTTACAATCTGGCCTGCAGCCTTACAGTTGCTTTGTCTACCTTCCTGCACCAGCCCAACCGTTGCCATGTGTGCCCTGGTGCTATTGATAGCTCCTTGGAAAGGAACAATTGAACTGATTTGTATCTGTTGGAGTCACGTTCATTTTGAGATAACACTAAGTAGTTAATGTCCCTTTATAAATCGCGTTATATTATGACTATTTTGGCCTACGTTCAAGGAGAGTATTCAAGGGGTGTAATCCCGTTTCGGAGATCGTCTCTTTTACCGAAAGTTCTTTGTATGGAGTATGAGATGTTGTAGATATAGTGATTTTTGTGTTATGCTGCAGCAGGAGACCAAGACTCGAGTGTGACAAAAGCTATTGTTCTGGCCTGATCACCCGGAATAATAATTTAAATATGTTCACTCTTGGATGACAAATAAGAACACAGAGAACTCATGTATATCAGTCAGTGACATTTGATTCACTACCTAATGTTGAGGACAACATTCTTTTTAGCGGGGAGTAATGTAGAGAACTGGAACTAGTTACTAAGTTTACCGAAAAGGACTGGCACTAGCCTGAAGACAGGATCGGACAGAATGTAAAACTACTGATCGCTGGAGAGCGAATAAAACAGTTCTTTGTTGGATTTTTGTCGCTTCATGGGCGCATTGGGCTAACATCTGGGCCTAATAAATTATAGAATCTTATACTTAAAACTGACCCTAATGAGATCAGTGTAAATTAAGGCAAATTATGGCCAGCACCTCCCATATTTGAGAATGAATATATTGCTCGAGTTTGACTCCCATACAAGCCTGAATTTGTTTTCAGGCTTTATTTTCACTACTGCTTAAGTAATGTTCATAACTGCGATTATCATTCGCATATTCATTCAGCTCCCATATTAATAAACAAAAATTTGACCACCAAAACTTGGCATTCTAGTGGAAATGTTACTGCGGTTATCACTCTTGTGACAACATAAATTGAAGATTGTGCTATATTGCATCACAGTAAAGATACAGGAGCCTGTTACTTTGAAATGCTATTAAATTTCTTTTTATTTTGTTATTTCCAGAACATTAGGTCAAAATAAAGGACTACAAACAGGACCATGTTTATGGCCGAGGCTTGTACTTTGACATTTGTTGTGGTAAAGTTTACCAGCAAACTCCTGGCTAAGATGATCCACACAAGCAGATATTGCTGTTGTCGCACATAGATGAAGCACCCGTGGTAAAGTCCAAGACAATGAACCTCTGGCCAATTCAGTGCTTTACTGTGGAAGTTCCACCAAAATTGAGGTACTGCTTTTCAAACATCCTGGTGTTTGGTCTTTCATGCACTCAAACAAAGCGAGATCCGAAAGTTTTTCAAGAGAGATTTGTGAGTGAGTTAGAGGAACTTCAAAATCTTCAAGTAAATGCTGGCGACAACTTAAACGTTTCTGTGCATAGAATCCTTCCACATGGCCATCTTGCCGATCTTGTTGCAAAGGCACCGTCGCTGTGTTTTTGTCCATTGGTTAGCATCCACACGAAAGAATCCAGCAAGGAAAAGAAAGTATTCAAATTTACCATAACACTATTGAATTACCACCCAAACACTCTTACATGCACAGGTTGCAGAAAGAACTGGAAAGGCAGTATTTGGTGTCAAGGGTCTTTCTCCCCTTCTGCGGATTCTGGATGTTCCATCTAAAGTTTTGTTAGACTATATTCATGTTGTTCTTGCTGGTGAATTTCTAAGAAGACTTAATATTTGGCTCAACAATCAAACTGAATGTGGATTCCTTGCTTATCAAAAAGAAGAGATCAATGAATCATTCTGTACAAACCTAAGGGAAGTGTAAGTGGCAAATATTTTTGGAGCATTCTCTCTCGTATTCATCAAAGACCTTGTTCTGCTGTCCCAAGTATAACCTGTAAAAATGTTAGTCACTCCTCCCAGAAAGAAAGGCCGAGGGAAAAGAGGGCGTAATTGCCTTCACTCATAAGTGTTGAAATGATATTACCTTGCAATCGTTGCTGATACTGCTAGGAGACCAGCTGCGAAAACCTCTCCGGAATTGAACCTGTAAAAATGTTAGGGGATTTTATTTATTTATTTATTTATTTATATCGGATATCGAATAAGTTAATAAGTTCTGATCGGAAATTGGAGTTAATCTGTGCAGCTAACCTTGCGTTCTGGTAGATGTACTAGCTATGCGTATTTCAGCCGAACTGGCGATGTCACAAATTTTTAATGTGCATTCCTTCCTTGTTTTGAGGAAAGTATATTTTTCAATAGACTACACAGCTCAAGAAGGCGAAAATTAAAACCAAGAGTACTGTAAAATGACCGCAATTTTCATATTTCAAACGTCATCGCAGCACAAATATGAAATCACAAGATTAAGTCCTACCGTTTTACAAACAACTGCAATTTTTACAAAGCATATACAAAAAAATTAAATTGTGAAAACGAAATACACACGCAGTAGGCAACAGATGAAACTCATCCACAATCCTTTGCTTAGCCGAACGCTCTTAACAAATTCTGTATAATATGAAAATTTTACACTGATTGAGATAATAACGGGCATGGTATAGCAAAACCTAAATTCTAACAGAAACATACATACATACACACACACACACACATACATACATACTTTATTTGATAAGTAGGTTTAGAAGGGGCAGCCGAAGGGCTCATGTGGATCTGGGAAACAATACATACCCATAATTTTTTTTTTTTTTTTTGATAATTCAACGTACTTTAATTCTGAAACATTCAAATATTTTACAATCAACGTCTGCTTTTTTCACTGAGTTGGTGCGGGAAAATAGCCAAAAAGTAAATAGTGAAGTGAACACCTTTATTTAAACAGGGTAGTCCGTTCAGGACATATATGCAAAAGGCCTGCTATCAATGGGAGCCCTGACAAATATCATCTTGGCTCAGAGCCAATAAGTTCTTTCTGAATGTTTCTTAAACTGAAGCTAACTGAAGTTATTTGGAACTTACTGAAGGCTTTCCAATGTTAACACCTTAAATATTACAGCTGATGGTCAAGCTATTAAGCGTGTCTATGAATTCAAGTATTCGGGAGTTATTTTTGATGAGCATATTTTGTGAAACACTCATGTAAAATATGTTTTCACGAGGGCTGGCAAGAGGGTGGGGATGTTAAGTCGCATTAGAAAAAATTTGACCACTCATTGTGCTAATGTTATCTACACCTCCTTTATCAGACCTGTTTTGGATTATTGCGACACTGTTTGGAACTGTTGTGGCGTGGGAAACAACTCCTCCCTAGAGAGGCTTCAAAGACGTGCCAGGGGAGTTTTGAGGAACATAAAATCAATGAGAATAAATAAACTGAAAAGCATCAAACTAGTGACCATAAATGTTATTTCAACTTGTTTCGTATTTATACGAATTTTCTGGGTATCACATAACTTTTGCGCTGGCATCATGTTTGTCATGACACAACCTGACTACACTGGCTACACTGTAGAGTGATTGGTTGAGAAAGCTCATTCGCACGCTTTGAATGATGTGGACCATGGCGTGGCCTTTGAAGACGTTTGTCACATTTGACCATGTGCGCTTCTACTTCTACTTTGCATCGCCTTAGCTTGCAAGGCAATGAAAACACAATGGCCATGATGGTTTCTTACAGTTCTGATGACGACAATTATTACCTTTCAGAGCTTGATGATAGTCCGCAGAAAGTTTTCTCACTCGATTCTGAATCAGATGAGCTCAATACCAAACAACGTTGCCTGCATCCAGCCACAGACGAGTACCGAGAGGGAGAGAACATTCCTTTCGACTCTCCTATCATCCGCTCCACCAGCTCTGAGTCCGAGACAGATATTACGGGTGAACCAAATTGCCAAGAATTTCATCTGAACGACAAACAGGTCAATCCAACTACCAGCTCTTCTCTTAAATTTTAGCAGTTGAAACCCAAAACCCGCCCCTGGTGGGTGATAATAGTTAATACTTGAAAGTCAAGACGTTAATCGCACGCACTTGAAGCAATCATGTTTTTGAAATCAAATGGAGAAAAACCATCTTTGCGCTAACAGAATCCCTTCTAAAAGGAATCAAGAGAGACACAGGTACATAGGAATCTTTTCTTTTTATTGTTATAGTATGAATAACCTATAAAGCTTATAAATATCTAGTGCTCGGGCTCTCAGTGTAAAACGGTAGGACTTAATTTATCTTGATTTCATATTTTTGCTGCGATAACGTTTGAAATATGAAAATTGTGGTCATTTTACAGTACTCTTGGTTTTAATTTTCGTCTTCTTGAACTGTTTAGTCTACTGAAAAATACACTTTCCTCAAAACAAGATGTTTAAAGGTTTAACGGTAAAGCTACAAATTATTTTCATGGCTTTAGGAGAAAGGCACATTTGGACTTTTGGAAAACCGCAACTTGTTTTGTATTTGGGGTGTCGATATCATTTCTGCATGCCCATCCACAAGAACAAAACTACAACTTGCATCCCAGTTTTCTGACCAAGTTTGTTTTTAGCACTGATTAAGAGTCATATCTTCTTCGCAAAGAACAGATTGCAACTGCTTTTTTCACGCTGTTATTAGCTGAGTAGCAAAGCAGACACTGAGGTGGCTGTTTCTAGGAGTGACTTTTTATGGCAATTTTGTAAAATAGAAATTGCATAGCTTGCCTAGCAAATTAAGGAGACGGGCAGTGGAGTGTATACTTTTACAAAACTTCCCAAGAGTTAAATTGGCATTACTTAGACTGTGCGCGAACAATACGATACTTGGACTACTTAAACTACTTTTAATACTTAATAATGAAATACTTTTCTGTCATCTAGAACATTGGTGGAGGATGGGGATTTTCGGGGGAATTCCTTTCAGTAAGTCTTCGAGGGGAATGTGGGGAAAAGTGAGGGAACGCATTGGCCATAGGAGAATACATTAGGATTCCGAGGTGACATGTAGAAGAACTTTTGCATGTATCAGAAGAGAGACTACTGTCCCTTTGTCTTCCAAGTGAAGCGCATCCGGTAGTCAAGGAATGCACATTGAAATTTCGTGAAATTCCCAGTTAGGCTGGAATACGCATAGCTAGTACATCTAGCAGAACGCAAGATTAGCTGCACGTATTAACTCCAATCTCCGATCAGGACTTATTCACTTATTCGATATCTGATATAAATAAATAAATAAAATCCCCTAACATTTTTACAGGTTCAATTCCGGAGAAATTTTCGCAGCCGGCCTCCCAGCAGTATCAGCAACGATTGCAAGGTAACGTCATTTCCACAAGTATTAATTCCCCAGTACAAGTGAAGGCAATTACGCCCTCTTTTCCCTCGGCCTTTCTTTCTGGGAGGAGTGATTGATTGATTTAGTGTTGTTACAGCAGAGGTTGGGAGATTTGTTTTGGAAACATCCCAAGTGGACAGTGATGTTGATGATCAAATGTCTCAAGAGGTTGCCAGTACCGGCTTTAGGCACTGTTCACATGTCACTGCAGTGTTAGTCAACAAATGGGTGCCTCTTGGTGTTTGTTCGTCCACCTTAGAGGAAGCCACAAGCGTCCACTAAACCCTGAAAAACTCCCTATTCTGGAATTCTCCAACGAACCGGTGAGCCATGTCTCCAATGCAGAGGTCCGGACAGCACTGGAGGAAGTGCCAGACGTCATTCACCAGCTTTGTAACGTTCCCACCATCCTGCACTAGGCATCTCTCTGTCACAGCAGTTATGACACAACTGTACCGGTAACGGGTCGAATGAACTTGTCACTGCCCATCGACCTGGAAACCGTTTGCATCAACGATGGTGAAAGGTTAATTTTAGAAGTCAACCCACGTGGACTTGACCCCCTTCAACATGCTGTGTACACACGCCTGTCCAGAATTGATGCACCCAAACTGTTTGGCGTGCACTTCCTTTTGTTTTGGAGCAGTTTAAAGGCAACCTCTGTATGCTCGGTCTTCAGTTCTTCCTAAGCGTCTTCCTTCGAATTGATAGACTGGCACAGTTCTCCTTTCTGCATCCGCATAGGACCCTGGGGTACCGAATCCAGCAGGCCATCATTGCGAACTGTCAGACGCTGAACAGTGTAGAGGGGTCAGTCCTAATGTCTGCGTTTGACCCAAGACGGGCCACAGAAGACTGTCCCTTCTACTTGAGCCTTAACACCCTGTTAGTCCTGAGTGGTAACGCCCACGTGTTTACCAAGTTTTGCCAAGATGGATGACTCTTAGCTCTGCAGAAGATTGCTCGCACAAACAGAATTAGTCCCTTGTATTGCGGAGTTACAAGAAATTACGTCATAGGCTGCCCCGTTGACCCATCTGAGGATGTGATACTGTCCATTGGACCTAGCATACTTGTGACAAGTGGGATTTCTCGACAGAGTGGTGACCCGTGGAGGTCTTCACATTGCTTTGCTACCTTGGAACGAGAGAGAAATGAAGAGGCGGGTTATAAAGTCCTCCAGGGCCCAGCTCCATGCACCTTCTAATGTGGCCAGTCCACCATATGGCTTCTACATAAACATCATGAGCAGGAATTTTCCCTTTATTTTCCTTATTTCCCTGGAAGGGTTGCAGATACCACGAATATTCCACTGTTGAAACAGCAGAAGCCTATCTCCAGATAAGGCCCAGCCAAGGCGTTGGACTTGGAGGACGTCCGACTGGCAACGGGTTGTTCACCTTAAGAGACATTAAAAGCGAGCAGTTCATTTGTGCTTATGCGCCAACTGCCACAGTGTGACGACACCAAGCTTCACACGCTGGCGGGGACTACCTTATTGTCGTCCTGCTAGATGGTGACACCACAGTCAATGTTGACGGTGATGAGAACCCATTTGAGATAGGCCTTGGACGCATCTGCAATGACGGTTCCTTTCTGTACTCACTGGTAAGATCAAAGCTCTCAAGGATCATCGCAGAATCTTTAAACTGCATGTTTGCAAAGCGAGGGGGAGAGGTCTGGATCAAGTCAAGGCAGCCGATCAAAGCAAACGAAGAGCTGTTGGTAGATAATGCACCTGACGGAAAGTACTGGAACGCACTATTTTCAAAAGACAGCCTTGCTATTGTCAAGGCGGCATTTGAGAGTTGTCCCGCAAATCTAGAAGCTGTCAAAGCTTACTGTTTGAACAGAGGTCTGAAAGAACGTAAATTACCGTATCCAGCCCAGCTTCATGAGATTCTCTTTTCTCTCAGAACAACGGCAATTGGCGACATGGCTGTTGTGGAATGAAATGATACCATTGGAACCAGCTGCTACCAGCTTCCACATGAAGGACAAAGTGAGCCCCGATAGATGCCTCTTTATAGCAAGGACAGTATGATGGAATTGCTCTTTACATTGTGACTAACTTGCATGCAATTTAACCAGTGTTAGTCAGATTCGAGTCGAGTTGACAAACATTGTGGAACTCTACTCTGTGAACAACCACTTAATGCGGAAACTTTGGCAAAGTCCCTTTGGTGTCCGTATTAATTAACGGGGTCTCACTAGTCAAACTGTGTTGTATGCTGCAAAATACAATAAGAGTAATACAATTCAAAAGTGATAGTGGAACAGAGAATTAACTCTGAAGTGTAAATTAAAGTGCTACTTAAACCCATGAATAACCCACTGGGCGTTAGCCCTAGTAAAGGGAAACAGGGAACCACACAAGGCAAAGAAAAAATCTTTTGACCTCGGTGGGAATCGAAGATTTTTTCTTTCCCTCGTGTGGTTCCCTGTTTCCCTTTACTAGGGCTAACGCCCAGTGGGTTATTCATGGATTTAAGTAGCACTTTAATTTACACTTCAGAGTTAATTCTCTGTTCCACTATTTGTGTTCCTAGTGCTACGCGGCACAACATTCAACAATTCAAAAGTGAGACTCCTCAAAAGGTTCTGTACCACTTTCAGTTCTCATACAAACTTACAATTTCCCATCGTGTTGCTCACACTTACACTTACACTTACTTGCTATGTGTTGACTTGTAAAATAGTACATTTAACTCGGAAAGGGAATGCATTTTTCTAAATCACCTGTGAGGCACAATTCAACTTCGCATTCAGTTGTATAAATAAAAAGGTTCTATGGATGTTTCTGTGTAAGAAAACAAAACCCCATCAGGTGGCTCACTCCGGTTTACAGCACTTTAACTTTGATGAATCATCACAGCTAACATTAGAGGTGTTTCTAAGAGGTTATAGTGTTGCTGTGCTAACCTAACGAGTCGAAACTAGTTTCACAACTTCTTCACCAATGACCGGTGATACAACCCCCCCCTTTGCCCCCCACCTCCCCCCCTCCGGGGGGATACAACCTACAACCATGATTGGTAGTGATGATCCATCATCATCATCATCCTCATCCCGATCACTCTTATTTATACACGGGTGATACAAAACCCTATCATTTGTACTCTTATTTATACAAGGTAAACATTAGGTTAACATACACATATAGCTAAAACATATTCATACATCATCATTCTAAAAAAAATACAATCTATAGAAAGTGCACGAGCTGGAAAGTGCCAGAGACCAGTTTTATAAAAACCGCGATATATACCTCGAGCTAATTGAGTTCAAGATGAGGTAGAAATATTTACGCACGGGCACTGAGTGCCATTATTAAATACACTTTGTCGAGTCAATTTAAAGTTTTACCGTGTTACTCACCCTGTGTTCAGTGCGCAGAATGTCTGCCAAGAGTTCTGGAAAACTAAACACCACTGCACCACGTTTTCTAAATGGTCGCCATTTTTTTGGCACTCTTGAAAGGCAGAGAAGGTCTAGTTTTTGGCGGTCATAATATACAATTCTACTAAGGGGCACAATATTAGTCTACCTAGATGTGCCCCTCTTTTATTTAAAATGATTTCAATTTAAATGTGCACTGCTGCTCATGTAACTATGGTAGTTGTGCACACCACACCTATTCCTTGGTTCATTGACTCACTCAAACACCCAAACTTCTAAGTACATATGATAAAATCATAACAGAATATGAAAGGCGTGGATTCACCGAAAAGGTCGAGGACATCAGCATCCAAGATAAAGCACATTACCTACTACACCATCAAGTGAAAAAGGATTCCACTGTGAGAAATTGTTCTGTGATAATAGAGTTGAACTGATTCGTGAACTGATCGCCGTGTTGACAGATGAATTAGTCCTTGCGCAATGGAAAACACAACTATTGTATGACATTTTTTAAGGTGTGTAAAGAATCTGTGATTCGGGGAGAGATCGGTTGAGCAATACGTTTTGAGCGAGAGTACAGTTGTAACGAAGGAAACCTGACTTGGAAAATAATAAACCGTGAAGTGTCCGAACCTAGCGGACTCGTTGGTCTCATTTCCGATACAGTGGCAGCTCTGACGGGACAAGATGAAACATGGAGGAATTAACAAAAGAAGCAGACGCTAAAGTTCAAATGTTGAAATACACTAGCACAAACACGTGGCATTGTGGAGAAGGGAAACTTGGGAGCAGTTGAACATCAATGCGAGAACCTAAAGAAAATAGGGGGTAGAACAGACCATGTTCAAAGCAGGTAAAAGTGCAGAAGAGGTCTAGAATTGGAGCAGTAGCTTTGAAGGACCGATTGCTGAAGCTGATGGAGAAATTTCAAGCCTGGAGACGTGGCTTCAAGACACCAGTAAAGAGGTCGAACACAAAAGGATGAAGAAGAAAGGAGAGCTCGTGCTTGTGAGGAGCTAAAATTCGAGAGAGAACAAATGAAGATGAAATTAGAATTCGAGCGTGAGTTGGAAGAAACGAAGGTCAATCGGCACCCTGTGGCGAAGGCTGAACAAAGTCAACAAAGGGCAACAAAACTACCGAAGCTGGGACGTACAAAGGATGGCTGCCTTTTAGGAACAAATTTCAAACGGAAATCGACAAGACAAACCTAGCAATTGTGACCAAATTCACTTATCTAAAGGAACTCCTAGATCCAAAGGTTCGGACGGAAATAGACGGATTACCTTTCACAACAGAAGGCTATGAGAGAGCAAAAAATATCCTTGTCAGCGAGTATGGGAAGACTACCGAGATCGTGAATGCGTACGTGCAGAATATTATGAATTTGCCTGTCATCACTGGGACACAACCTGCGAATGTCCACACATTTTACAAGACGCTCGTGTACAATGCCCAATCTCTGGAGACATTGGGGAGATTGAAAGACGTGTCAGGAAATACAAGGAGTGTGCTCGACAAGCTGAAGGGGATAAAGGCGGATCTAGTTAGAGGACACGAAGACTGGCAGAACTGGGACTTTCCACAATTGATAAAGGCTCTTAAGACGTGGAAGGAAATAAATCCAGTTGAAAGCAACACCAAGAATTCAGAGAAACCAAGCGCCAAGAATTGAAGCGAATTAAAATGATGTTTGGCACATCTAACAAAGCGATAAATATCTACGGTTTACAAATTCGAAGTTTGGATGGCAAATTCTCCCTACAAGCAGAAGTACTGATACGCTACTACGCGTATCAGTACTGGTACTGATACGCTACTTATTCCTCTTGAACTCATTTCAATCCAATTGCGACAGTGTACACAAAGCTACAGAAGCATATTTCAACCATGGGTTAAATGGTTGAACCTCTAGGTCTTAATACAAGACAAGAAACAGGAACAATTTTCCTGTCTTTCATCCCTCTAATTTGTGTTACTTTCTTATATTTCTTATTGTTGCGTTATCAGTTTTCTATTTCCACACTGCTACTTTAGCTATTTTGCTCATACCTATTTACCAGTTGTATTTTCAAATTCACAGGCAAGTAAAAACTATTCATATAATGTTCCGACATTTCGGCGACCTCGTGACGCCATTCTCAAGGAATGAAAAATACAGCGAGTTCAACGGAGTTAATCTTAGATTTACATTAATGGGGTTAATTTAAATAAATACTTTGGAGCGGATCGAATCTGTTTGTACATTCAAGCATGGTCTTAATTGTTTGATGTACAGCATTTCGTTAATTAATTAATGTAAATCTAATATCTAACTCTGTTGAACTCGCTTGTATTATTCTTTCCTTCAGAATGGCGTCATGAGGTCGCTGAAACGTCGGAACATTATATCACTAGTTTTTTCTTCCCTGTGTATTTCTAAAGCATTATTAAATATTTTCAAATTGTAACGTTTTTGTTTATGTAAATGTAGCTTATATTTCAGGTATCCTATTCCAGTTTATTTAAATTGTAACGTCTTTTGCCACAGGATCAGTCTCAAAGAAACCCAGAAGAAGAGAGACTGTGCCTTTCGAAATATTGCAAAATATATTTCCCTGGCCGTAAATTCAGCCTTGCTTTCTTAGTTTATTTGTTCTACAATTTGTTGCAGATCACATCCTTTACTACAGGATCCGGTGCTTTTATTTTTTCTTGGTGGACCTTGCAAGCATAATATACAGATTTAGCCAAGCCTAAAAGCGGAGCTTCACGATTGTTATTTTTTACTGGTAATGGCTTTCCTTGCGCCAATATTTTATGCTTAGAGCAGTCAACAAGAATTGACTGCCGTTCAAAAACCTCAAAACATAACAAGAAAACAATACAGTCGATGCATGCGTTTGTTCGAAAACAAATTTAGCAATGTAAGAATGATTGAATATTTTCATGCAACATCGTTGGAAGAGCATGTTTGACGGTTTAGCCACCTCTTACCATAGTGCATTAAATGGCTTTCCATGTTAGCCTCCTTCGCAGACGTGTTTGGGCTTGTCATGCGTTCCTTGCCCACAAACGTCTGCTGAACTGAACTGCCACTTCCGTTCACCGGCGGTTAGCCTTTGTTTTGAAGAAACCAATAATGAGCTGAGTAAGAATGGAAATTGACACCCGATTTCACGTGCATCGTCTGTGACAATAATCCAGGAGTCAAAGTCCTACTTTCCATAAATTGGAAAACGAACTATGATTGGCTAACCGCCGCGAACGGAAGTGGTACCGTAATTTCTGGGCGATTACCCGCGGGTAATGTGTTAATTTTTTTG
>JAEMWC010000026.1:1942500-1947500 GCA_016490735.1 Pachyseris speciosa
TTCATGTCACCCAACCCTCACAAGTCCAACTCAAGAAAATCTAAACTTCTGTTTTTCTTTCTAGTTTTCTTCTGCTTCTTGGATTTATGTATGCCTCCATCAACCTTTGGCAACACACTCGTCTACCACAATGGGTACCATCAGAAAGTGACTTTTGCTCACTTTATCGACCACCAGCTTTGGAGATGGCAGTCTGCAACCGTCCCATTACAAGCTACCTACCATACCATGCTCACAAACGTCTTCACTGCTGCTTGTTACCATAAGCATGGATTCCATCCTAATCCCAGCCCTGTCACAACAGACATTCAGAGATTTCACAGACCCTCAACAGCCTGTGCTCTTCAAAAAAGCTAACCCACTAAGAACACCATCAATCTAATTACATCTATTACTCCAATCATAAGATCATCCCTAAAGCCCTCGTTATCAAATGCAAAACATATCATCACCCTCCAAACAGTACTTCCATCGTCAAATGGCTAATTACTACAAGAACATCTCGCCAAATGATTAAACTCCTGTAAATATAACGCAATAAACGCTTGACACTTCACGATTTAATGACAATATGGATCAGTTTCAATGTACAAATCCTAACTCTACATTCTTTTACATCAGGATTTAAGCAGGAAATAAGCAGCCAATCAGTGTAATCTACTCCAATCTTGACAACACAAGAAACGATCCTCAGCCAGTGAGTATGCCTCTCTTGCTTATGCTAGTACATGTCAAAATAACCATCCCAACCGACTACAACCTGCTGTTACCCATTCTCAGTCACCATTCACTGCATCCACTAATGCCATTCAACCCATCAATGCTCCTATCATCGCCACAGCTAATAATCCTAGTACGTTCAACTGTACAGTAACGTAGTTATAAACTTAAGTAATGTCATGACTCTTACTCCCAAGGAGACTCCTCCGATTGCTAGGGGCCTCTCCTTTTGCCCTACTCCACGCAACATTGACTGGATGGAAGTTCCCGCTGACTTCTACAAATTTACTCAAAGTATGCAACTTCTTGAGTTCTTTCACAACTACCCACCTTGTACTGTTAGCCCCTTTCGACCAAGGGTACATGGACCCCTCCCCCTCACAGGGACCCAGCACTCGACACTTTCCTAGATGCTATGGAACATTACGTTTACAACATCACGCCAGCCCCTGTACATGACAATCTCAGTACTCGTGAATGCCATGCCACAAAACGTCTTAATAAAATGCACTGACATTGTCATCAAGTCAGCAGACAAGGGTTCTGGTACAGTTGTTATGGACTGTAACTGGTACATTGGCGTATGTTTACGGCAACTTAACAACTCTAAGTTCTACAAAACCTTAGATAAAGACATCACCGCCAACATCCAAGAACGTAAGTCTTGGAACATTGTTGGAAAATATCAGAAATGTTCTTCTCATCAGCTGAAATCCTGGAACTCCCAAGAATAAGAATCTCGTGTGTTTGAGTCAGAAAAAGTTACAGGTATACATATCCTGTTTAAGGGGACCATTGACTTTTACGGGGAATTGCAATTTTGGGTTTGAAGGAAAACCTACAAATCTCTTGGGGCAGGGAGAGGAGGTAGATACCCCTCCACTTAACTAAAAAAGAGGCCTGAGAGAATTTTTTTCTCAGTAGGAAATGTTTTGTTACATGTGAGGAACAATAAACAGCGTTTACTTTTGTCCAATATTGAGTGCTCGTTTCTTTTCTTTTTTTAAAGACAGCTTTTCCTCTGCTCTTTAGTTTACTGACGACTGAAACAGCACAGCCTCAAGCTGACAGTCATCGCCTCCAGATCAACCAGTACTTCAAAGAACTATCTTAGAGAGCCTTTAAAAGATGGACAGTTTGGTAGTGGTGTTCTGAGCATCTCCGATATTCCAGTTAGACCTACGGATTATGCCATGTATTTCAAACATTTTCTCCAGTCGTCCAAGTCCATGTCCTCGATCAACTGCACATTTTACGCTTTCAACTGGGTCAATAAGTTGGCTGGAGTTGAATCTCCCACCCTCCATCCCATGGTCATGGATGCAAAGGAAAGCACCACTCGCCAAGCATGTCAACCAGTGACACAGAGAAAGGAAACTTTTGAGTTTGTTCAAATAAGGTAGCTCGCTGAAAAAACCGACTTTGGTTATCTTTTACAACTAAGGAGTCTAGTTAAGTTATTATTGCCTTTTCCGATTCCCCAGAAGCTCAGAATTATGTTTCCTTCACAGTAAGCATGTTCAGTTTAGCGCAGGTTTTATCACTATTTATATTGAGAGAAGTAAGACCAATCAATCGATGGGTCTGGCTGACCAACATGCTCATGCCTACAACTTTTTGTGAGTTTTTTGTGTGTGCAGTGGGGGCAAAATATGTAATTTGTGGTGATTGGAAATACCATAAATTGATTGCCAATTTCTTTTGTTTTTCCCATTGTAAGCTAATGGCATGAAAATTGACAAAGGTAATAAAGCCACATACACCTGATAACACAGCTCCTCCCCTCCCCCCACCCAGTACAACACCATCTGAGCTGATCAGGGTCGGGGATCGTTCACCATCCTAAACTGAACCATCGGCAACTGAAGAGGTCCACAAGATAGGAACGAAACCATGGTCTTGCCTGACTAAAACAACATGTCTGAAAGCCTCAGACGCAGACTACATCAAAGACTATAACCAAATGGACACAGAAGATGACCCGAGAAAATCTGAAGACAATCTCCTGGACACAGACGACAATGAAGACACCAATGCAGGCCAAACACTGCCACAGAAACAAGAACACAGTGAAACGAGTCCGAAGAGAGAGGGAATATCAGGAATGCCAGATAAAGAACAATTCTGAAAATGCTGCCACAGCAAATTTCGATGTTACCCACTGAAGAGCGGATTAAGAAGCAGAAAGTGCAATTGAAAGCCTTAAGAGGCAAACCGACAAAGGAACTTGCCCAATACAAAGCACAAGCAAATGTTAAGGCCGACAAACAATTTAAAAGCAATGTAAACCACATCCACAAACAGGCGGAGCAAGATTTTGTACATGCTCTTTCTCGATTTCACCAAAGGCAAATCAGTAGTTGCAAACGTGAACTACAAGACAAAAGGCCTAAACATCAAAATGTGACTGCTAAGAAAGCATCAAGCAAGAAAGTTGCGCAGTCGCTATCAGTGAAACAATTGTACAAACAAGCAATGTAAATAGGATAGCAAATAGCCAAATGGAGAAGCTCGACCAGTGCAATGAAATGTTTGCAAAACTGCAGGAAATGACAAATAAACAAGTTGAAAAGTACACTGGCTCACCTCCTGAGTACCATAATTTTAACAAAAGGGGAAAGGAAAAACAAATGGCAAATAGAATGCACAAAAATAGGTGTAAAAATGCATGCGCTAGACGAATCAAAGTGCACTTAGAGGCAAACAAAAAACACATCGAAAAACTCTCAAACAAACAATTAACAGAAGATCAGATCAATTTACAAGGAAAAGTGCTCAAATTTATCCCAACACCCGTGACAAAAAATTAAGATTAGGCAAGAACTCTTGCGTGATTTTCAACAGTTTGCGAGAATGCTCCTTCAATACATGTACCATGGAGATGAAGATGAACCGCATCCATTCTATGTGAAATCAAACTGGAACCCACCAGTACAAAAATCTGTACCTTAGAGAGTTATTTAAAACAGGTGAAATTGTCATTTTCGGAAATTAACCTCACAAAGCCAAAAAATAATTTACCAGCCGGAGAACGTGCGGCACTTGACACCCTTAGAAGTAACAAAATAAATTTAAAGAAGGCAGACAAGGGCACAAGCACCATAGTCATGAACAGAGAACACAAAGTAAACAAAGGACAGATTCAATTGAATGTCAGAAACAACACTACAGGCTCCTTGAGAGCCCCATGGTGGAAGAGACAGGCAAACGAGTTGAAGAGCTAATAAACGAACTCTACCAAGGGAGTTTCATCAATGAAATGAACATACCATAAGACGAGGGAATAAATATAGTATGTACAGCATAGGAAAAATTATTAGAGACGAACCTCCTAACCCTAAGTGCTCAGTAAAGAAAGCGCTAAGAATGATTTTGCAAGGAAAGTCGTTCCAATTTAACAAACGTGACTACTTGCAACCACACAGAACCACCATGGGCACTAAAATGACAGTAGCCTCTGCCAATATTTTAATGGTGGAAATTGAAACACAAATCCTACACGAAAGCACTAACAAACCGCTCATTTGAAATGTTACATCAAGGACATAATCTTCCTCTGGCACGCTAACAGAGGTGTCGTCAACCAGTTCATTGAACTGGAAGAATCCATCTGAAATTACTTACCCAAGAATCCTGCAGAATCATTCGAACACTTGAAGAACTTGCAATTAAAAAGGAACTCTTATGTAAGAATAATAGCGCAGAATACTTTAATTATTACAATGATAAGCTGGCCAGCTGCAGAGATGCAGGTTCAACTATCAGATGTTGAACTTCATCTTGGAAGAGTGGATGCCTTGGTATAAGGAATGTTACGACTTTTCAACGATTGACATAAACAGGTATAGATGTCTTTGAAAAAAAACCGTCATGTAATGATGATATTTAACAATAATCTTATTGTTAAATCCACCACTATTCACCTTCACTTCGGTGAATAATAAATAATTATTATTATTCACCAAAGATTATTATTATTCACCGAAGCGAAGGTGAATAGTGGTGGATATCCACCACTTTCACTGACACTGAGGTGAATAATTGTGTTAGTATATACCACACAAGCTGAATTAGCGGACCAAAACATTACTCTATGTGTGACAATATACCGACAAACGATCAGAAATTGTAAATCTTGCGTTTCGGCTACTCAAAATAGTACTTGCTAATCACTTCCGAGTTAAACCAATCAGAGCGCATGAAAAGCACTATTCACTTGTGTGGTATATACTAAATAAATATATTTTTTATTTAAACATATTTGCCATTGTTTGCTCCAG
>JAEMWC010000026.1:1957500-2000000 GCA_016490735.1 Pachyseris speciosa
AGAGTATGATCAAGTTTAGTCTAAAAGCAGACTGCTATTATTTGTTTATACGATTACTTGAGAAATTTTAAATACCTGCATGTAGGTATTTCAAAATAAGTTGAACTACCACTTCTCTCAGCAAGTCGGTTTGTAGAAATTCTTACTTAGTGGTATAAAAACATAAAGAAGATGTGAGCGAAACGATTTTAAAATGGATGGTTACGTTGTTAAGTGCTCTTTGGTAACTCTGTGGAAACCGGATAACGTACAAAACAGAATTCAAAGGCAGTAAAGAAGACTAAAACAATCCATTGAAAGATAGCACTTACCATCGACAGCGATGATCTCTGCTGTTAACAGGTCTTTACCGTAATATACTTCAACAATGCTTCCTTTGGAGGTGTTGTCACCCTGTATTACCTTCTTCACCTTGCCTGACAGTAGCACGCTCACTGTCTTGTCAGATTCAAAGTAAAAAAGCCCATAGCGAGGAACTTTAAGAAGAGATCTCAGAGACATTGTGAAGAGTTCACTGAAAACTCAGTGATGTTTACAACTTCACGTTCTCGCAGTTATGATTTAAGACCAACAAAAATCGACGTTCTTTTACACACTTTTGAACGTAACTTTGCGTGTCGTACAAGTTTCCTTATCCTGGCAAAACAAGAAAGGGAAAGAATTTGGTCATGCGGCGAAATTGTTGCAGTAGTTTAAATTTTTAACATGCCTTTTTATTGTGAATTCAGTACTATTCCTTTTTTGTGGATAATTCAGGGGAAAAAACCGCTGGTAACGGTAAATTCATTTTGTTCATAGAATTTTTACTGATCGATTTGATGGCAATTTGTCATGCAAGAATTTCGCGCACAATCATGCCAGCACATTAGGTGGTCTAGACGTGATTGTACAATGAGCCCGGCCTTCGTTGGAATCCATGCTCGAGAGTCACGAAAGACCACAAAACAAGAAAGTGGAAAACCCATTCACCAGGGTTGTCTAGGAGTGTAAATCACAGTGATTTCTGTTGGAGGCTAAATAAACACTTCAATTTGCAGTTTTTTCGTAATATGGCAGCGAAATCTCTTACTCCCCAAACGGTGGCAATGGACTCCCTTAAACAGTTTGAGAAAGCCATGGAGTCCTTGAAAAGTGCGTTTTGCTTGTATGAAGAATGCACGGACCTGTCAGATCCATACAATGATCATCGGCAGCCACATAGGAGTGAGCTGCGGCGAACATACAAACGTAAGTAAGATATTTCTCGTTAGTAAGAACCTCATAGAATGAAAGGCATCTTGAAAAATGTCAACATTGCTATCCGTGCCTTTGTGCCTAATTTTATCAAACTTAGATAAATCCAGTTGCGATGAACATTTTAGTTGTAATGCAGCTTGAGTACTATTTTTCACTTTAACAGTTATCAAGATTGGTATTAAAGCCTTAAAGGAAATGGTTGAGGTGGATAAGGTGTTCAGAGTATCTGATGATGAAGAGAGTGAGGAGTAAGACAACGGACATAATCTTCATAAGTAATGAAGAGAACCCCTCAACAGTTGAAGCAGTGAAAAGAGAACGTTGGTACCGTGTTTTTTTTTTTGGTTGCATTATGTTCCTGCGACTCACATTAGTCCTTTGAACACGAAATTAGGCAGTAATCTTCCAAGCAAATGTGTAAGTTGCCACTAAACAAAATTTTAAAAATAAACTGAAAATACATGTTACATGGTTTCTATTGTCAACAAGATCTTTGTCATATCTGGAAAAAAAAACTAGCAAAGAGCACAGCAAATAGATTTTTTGTGAGGTCAGTCAAGAAATGAGGCAACACTGATGATAGCACGTGGAAGAAAGTAAAAGCACCTGCGTAATGTCTCAAATGTTTGCCAAAGTGAATCCTTACTTAAAGTGCCCCTAACCCCAAATTTTTTTTTCGCTCTCTGGGAAATTCTTCTGTTGCTGATCACTTTGATAAAAAAATTATAGTCGTACGATTTTTCCTCAATTTTCTGCGAATTTTTAAAGTTCGGAAAATACGCGCCATTTTGGTTCACCGCCGAGTTTTAAGGAGATTGGGTCAAGTTAGGTCTGTGACGTCAACCGGGGAAGGCATTTCGCTTGTTCGAAGAGACGCTGAGAGAGCAAACTTAGCAGAGGGAATATATAATGTTCTACAATGCCCGATAGATGTGTTGCTGTGAATTGCAGTAACGTCGCAGATCCTGCGAAACGAATTTTTGTGCATAGCGTACCTTTCTTTGGTGATTCTCGACCAGAGGCGATCAAACGACGAAAGAAATGGGTCAACTTTGTCAAAGCCAAACGTGCCAAATGGGAACCAACAAAGCACTCCGCAGTGTGCTCATTGCACTTTAAGCCGGACGACTACATATTTCAGTTCAACTTGGTGCCAGAGCTGGGCAAGCCCTCCGTGCCCAGGCTGAAAAGGGACAAGATCGGAGTTGTTGCCTTTCCGACGATTCACGCAATCGATGTGGTTAAATCTTTACCCCAAAGAAGAAGGGCCAAGAGAAAGGTGTGAATACTTCTCCTTGTGCAGTCAGAACGAAACTTGTTTTATTTTTGTCATATTTTTGTATGATTTACACTGTTCGTTGTTTATTTCTTTAAGGTTCTGCGAGATGCTCTTACAGAAGGGTCACCTAGTATGTCGTCGACACAAAGTAGTGCAAAACCGTCTGAGGATACAGGAGAGGAATCGAGCACGGATCGGGAGATGCCAAAAGCAGCTGATGAGGAGATGCTAGAAAATGATAATGATGAACGGACCGAGAACCCAGAAGAACCCAGTGCTTCCAGTTGTGCAAGCTGTCGTGTCTTGGAAGGAGACAACAGGAAGCTGAGAAATCAGGTGAAATCACTGCAGTGCAAATTGAAGGAGAAAAGAAGGAATCTGAGAAAGAATCGAACTCAAGGTGTGAATTCAGGTAAAATTTTCACGTGTCTTTCTTCTTTGGAAAAGATAAGAGCTTATTAGAAATAATAATAATATGCATACTTCTGATTCAATTAGGAAATGTCGTTGAGCAGCGAATGGCTGTCTACGAGAACGTTTTGAGTGAAGACCCAGAGGGACCACACAGTGATCATGACCATGAAGAGGAGTTTGCTGAGTTTGACGAAGGTGAAGAGACAGAAGGTGAAGGTGACAATGGCACAGAGTATGAAGATGGAACAGGCACAACAACCGAAACTGAGACCGAGACCGAAGAAGAAAATGAAAATAGTAATAGGTGAGCACTAGGATACTCAGAAATATGTACCTTCCAAAAAAAAAATAAATAAATATTGAAACTGATCACTTAACCTATTGAACTACTCTTTCAGTAATAGCTTAGCTTTGTGGTATGTGAAAAACGTGCATTGCTCTAACTATTGTGGATTTATATTTTTTTGTATTTATTTTACATTGTTTTATACCCACTGTGCAAGTTTACTTTTGTGGTATGATATATGCATATACAGTACTTCCATAATCTTGTCTCTGTTGTCTCATTCTACAGGTTATCAGTTGCTGGTACAAATTTGAGGACAGAACCTAAACACATCGTGTTTCTCAGCCAACTGCTGCTTCTGTTTCAATTCTGTCATGTCTGCAAGACAGACAATCCAGAGCTGGAGGCTAAGCAAGTTGGAACAGAGGCCGTCATTACCACCAGCTGTTCCAACCCCAAATGCCCTAAACGGATAAGTACCTGGCATAGTCAGCCTTCAATGCCAAATTCACAAATTCCAGCTGGAAATTTCCTCCTTTGTATGGCTGTTCTTCTGGCTGGAAGCTCTGCCACAAAAGTGTTTCAAGTCTTTAAGCATATGGGCCTTTGCTGTGTTTCACTTAACACATTCTTCAAATACCAACGAGTAAGTGCTGAACATAAATGTATTAGATACACAGGCAATACACTGAAATCAGTTGAAGCTAATCAAACAACTACAAGTACCTCCACAAATCGAACATAAGCAGTCACGTTAGCAAGTTAGGCTGTGCAACCTGTGGTAAAGTCTGGGTCCACTATCCTCTCAGCAACCACTGACCATTGCTAATTGCTACTAATGGTGAGTTCTCTACTAATTGCTGCACCTACAAGTGTTGCCTGGTGTTTTAATACTTTTCCTTTTTTAATTTCTGTTATAGAGCAAATTGTTTCCAACAATATTGGTGTACTGGGAAAGCTATCAAGCCAAGTTGCTAGGCAAAGTGAAAGCTGTTCGTGAAGGGGTCTCCATTGCTGGTGATGGCAGACATGATAGCATGGGGCATAGTGCAAAGTATGGTGCATACACCATGTTCTGCTGCACTATCCCCATGATCATACACTTTGTTCTTATGCAGGTACAATACATTTTTGCAATTGGAATGCTTTGTTTCAGATGAGAGAGGTGCCTTAGATCAAAAGTACATGTCTATTGGCCTATTGGCCTTATTAGCCTTGAAAAATTATCCAGAATTTTTGAGTTCTCAATTTTATTAACAAGTAATAATGGGACTTACTCTGGATTGTTTAGTTGCTATTTTAACCCCATAATGAGAATTACAAAGTGACTAAGAAGCAGTATGATAGATTGCTGTTAATTTAACAATTTGAACCAACTGACTACTTGTTCTTGCACATGTAGGCCATTCCCAATGCTAAACCTAATGATTTATTTACCTACTTTCAATCTTGCAGAGAAACCAGGCAGGAAGCAGTCCTGCAATGGAGTTTATGGCATTCAAGGAATGCATCAACTTCCTCCTTGCTTATGGCATAATGATAAAATGTTTTATCTCAGACCGCCATGTTAGCATTCCCTCACATATGAAGGTGTTAACTACAATTACCCATTACTTCGACATTTAGCACTTGAAGAAAAGTATGAGCTAAGTTCAACTAGAGTTTGAAATAAATTATAAACCTATGGTTTTTGAAATTGACATAATTGGGAATGTCTTTCACATTGTCAGCTTCAGGTGTACACGTATTTATGTATACAGTTGGATATCATGTACTATATAATTGAACTAAGAAGCACTCCCATTTGCTGGTAGTTGGTTCTACTTTGCCTTTTATTTACTTTCAGTTCATCCAGAATGTCATATATATAGTGAATGTTGAGGTATTATTTTAATGCTTTTTTAATTCTCAGAAATCAGGAGAGTGTTGTGCAAAATTTCAAAAGAAAAAGGGTGTGAAGCACTATCGGAATGGATTAAGCCTTGCGAGAATCACTTATATTGGAGTGCGGCATCTACACACAGTGGCAATGGACTGGTTATCTACGCAAAATTTAAGGCATTCCTGAGCCATATTGTAAATAAGCATTCCTCACTGCCTGATGCTCTCTTCGACAAATGTGCCCATGGAGTAATAAGTCCAAGAAAGTGGCTTAGTGTTGGTGAGAGTGGTTTATATTAAATCATCTTCTTATCCGGGGTACAAGATCCCAAAATTGGTCTCAAATGTAATACAAGTACCATTTCACAAAATGTATATTCAGCTTAGTTGGTTGTTAATAATTTTCTTCACTCCTTATTAGATAAGTGTAAATTTGTGTATATTTATATCTTTTTCTCAGGTTCTATTGTATATGAGAAGCTTTGCTCTGCTCTGACCAACAATAGTCTGGTGAAAGGCATTAAACTGGCCTCACCGTTTGCACAGACAAGCTGTCTTGAGGGATTTCACTCGCTTTTAAACCAGTTCGCACCGAAGATGATAGCCTATTCCTATGTTGGAATGTACTGCAGGTATTGATCATAATTTTGCTCAAAACTTGATATCTGAGCATATAGATATGCTTTTACTGAGAGGACAAAGTCACTGCATTCCTTAACTCTGCTAATCTTTCCATTTCCTCTTTCCTTCTTAGGCATATCCCGGCTATAGTTCATTTCAACTTTAACCTCCAAAGGGAAGTAAAAAAGAGAGGTGATGGTGTGGAGCAGGTTAAGGTGTCATACCCAAAGTTTAAAAATGGAGAAGCCACTGTGCGCAATGCAAGAATTGTACAGAATTTTGGTAAGCAACATTTCTTTATACCATTTCTTCTGGTTAGTGCAGCTATATGTGTCTTTATTGGCCAAACAACATTTTTAATCCCGTAGACTACTGTAAACCATTGCACATGTATAAACATGTACATTTGTTGACAACGATTGTTGTCTCCTTGGTAATTGAACGGCTTGGTGCAAGACTGGCTGAAGCGACTGTTTTGGATGAATATTTTTTCCCTTCAATAGTGCCTGAATGTTTGCATGTGCTTTTCAATTAAGTAGTAAAACATTCCCCTGTATTTTTTTGGGCTGGTTAGCACTTTGTTTTTGAGAAAAACAAAGACAAAATATCGAAGCGTGCACAATGAACACAACCAAGCTGAACAAGAGCATTTTCTACTACTGTAAATTGAAAAGCACAAGCAAAAATTCTGGCACTTTTGAAGGGAAAAAAATTTCACCCGAAAAAGTCACTTAGGTCAGTCTTGCATCAAGCCATTCATTTCATGTTCGAAATATGCTTGGTCGCTTACTTTTTTTGTAGATTATGTGGAAGAGATTTTTCAGACTTATCTGAAGACCAGTAAAGACGATTTAGATGATGCTGCCAGCAGGCTTAAAAGAATGACCCCGGTGCCAATGAACTCCATGTTAGAAAAACAACCTAGAGGAGAGGCTATTGAAAAAAGGGAAAAGAGAAAGAGTATGGTCGTTGCTGATGTTCCTACTACAACTCCTGGTACTTGTTACATACTCATTTTTCCTTGTAGAAATAGTATGAATTACACAGTTTTACACTGTAAATAGTTTTGTTGAGACAGGAGCCAAACAATTTTGAAAGGTACACACTGTAAAAATCGTTTTTTGTTACTATATCACATGTAGCTCATGCACTCTCTTACCAAATTGCATGGCATTTTGCAATATATTTCTGTTTTTTAATTTA
Source organism: Pachyseris speciosa (assembly GCA_016490735.1). Lineage (NCBI taxonomy): Eukaryota > Metazoa > Cnidaria > Anthozoa > Scleractinia > Pachyseridae > Pachyseris > Pachyseris speciosa. Next base: position 1,964,421 of record JAEMWC010000026.1, read on the forward strand.
TTTTTGTCTCAGTGTCTCAAGCAACTGCAAGCACCACTAAGAAAACAGCACCTAGAAGGACTGCAAAGTCAATTGCAGACAACACTGCAGCTTCAAGAAGACCCACAAAAAGGTCGAATGCAGACAGCACTGCAGCTTCAGGGATACCTTCAAAAAAGCCCCGCAGGAAAAAGCCTTTGTCTACCAAGAAGACAAGAAAAGGGTCTAATGCAAGCAGAAAAAAAAACAAAAAAAATAATCGAATATTGCATTCTTTATTGACTTTTCAAACTTTGTGAGAAATTGCTTTGAAGTTTTTTATATTAAAGGTAAAACAGTAAGTCTAAATACCACAATAAGTGTTGTGTTGCAATAAGTAAATAAATACAAGATTTGACAAAATATACAATTTGAGTACAACCAAGTATGATCTGAAGGAAGAATGCAAAAAAAAAAGCAGGGAATGGTTCATCAAAGACACAGCATTCTAATTTCCATCATCAAGGTCAAAGCCAGTGAATTTTTCTTCCTCAGAAGATGGAAATTCTTTTCTGATCTTCATATATGCACATGCTGGAAGAGGAATTTTTTCCCCAGAAAACCATAGACCAGGCGACAGAATTCCCTGTATGCAATGCTGCGCAGGTAACTGTGGACAAAAGGTAAAGGAGATAAGAAAAATGCATGTACAGTCGAACCTGTATTAAGCGGTCACCCTCGGGGAATGGCTAAGTGACCGCTTAATACAGGTTGACCGCTTAATACAGGTTGTACAAAATACAGGTCAGAACACGGTGAAAATGCTATTTTATACTACAGTTAATGACGCAGTGTACAGCTTATGCATAAAAGCGCTCAAAAAATCACTTACTCGGTTAAAAGTGACTGCAACAATAACATGGTTTGAGAAAAATAGAACATAGAAAGGGAGTAACAAAACAGTAACGTCAAGCTGATGCAGCCGGTATTAAAGCCTTGGCAGCTTAAGCAATGATATTTTGTTTCCTCTTGGCAGCTCTGACAAAGCGGCACAGCCGTAGCCATAGCATAAAGAAGATAGAAATTAGACTATAACCATTGGGGTTTTTGTTTCTCATCGATACAAGAAGAAATGCGTTAATTTAAGGTCCTCCACTTTCAGTCACACATCAGAGATTATACTGCTTCATTCTAATTGGAGCGGCTTTTCATACTGAAATTTATTTTCTTAAGGTGCTAAGCGAAACTTAAGATTGTGGCGGCCTCATGGTACTTTTTTCGCACCTGGTTCACTTTTTCATCTCCAATGATTTAGCTCAGTGCCTTATAAGAATTAGCTTCGAAGAGTCTGTTTTATCAATCTGTGGATTTGTCAACATCTGAGGAGAAAATGTCGGCTGAAGGTGAAGTCTTTCATCAGGGGATATCATGCATACATGGATGATTGGGAACCAAACGCAGAGGATGAGTATTTGCTGAAGCGAGAACCAAACAACATTAACGATTCAATTGCTGTCGCGGTGGTTCAAGCGGCAAAAGAGAAAACGGATATGCCAGACCAAGTTCAAAAGCCACTGAAGATGGCTGCCAAGATGCCGAACAACTTGACAGACTAATTTGATGTAATCGGACATGTTCCTAAACTAATGGCAACATGGTTGACTAAGTTTTTAAAGAGACCATCGAATTCAGGAAAGGCCATCATTAAAGGGAAGCGCGTAAACAGAGGAGGTGGCTATGGTCTAGAAGTGCCATGTGAATATCATTTTCAAGGGGATGACTTCTCGTGCAACTGGCTTAAACAGAAATTAATGAAAGAAGAATTCGATCCGCAATGATGACAAGACTTTTAACTCAAGGCAGAAACAGTAATGTTCGAGTAATGTATTCGGCGATTTAATGATTTGTGAAAATAAACAAGGAAATCAATTACCTGGTGTGCTATTTGTACTTGTATGAACTACTGTAGTATTTGAGTGGTTTCCTTTTACAAAGTGGCCGTTTAATACAGGTCAAGACAATAGAAACAGCTCGTCGGGACTTAGGAAAGGGTGACCGCGACCGCTTAATAGAGGTGACCGCTTAATAGAGGTCAAAATTACAGTAATTAAGGGAAGTAATTTTCAGGACTTTGAAAACTGACCGCTTAATAGAGGGTGACCGCTTAATACAGGGCCACTTAATACAGGTTCGACTGTATTTAACCAAAATAAATTTTTTATCTAAACAATAGCGGCTATTTGGCACGAAAATATGCTAGATATTTTCCCACGGACATTATCTGTTCCGAGAAGCGAAAAGTTTTGTGAGAATATAGCTCGAGGAAAACTGTGAGTTTCAAGGAACAGATAATGTCCATGGAGAAATATCTGAGCATATTTTCACCCCAAATGGAGGCTATTGTGTTTATTATCCTTCAAATCTTTTTTGTAACCCTCAAAGATTTGAGGGGAAGTATTTGGTCACGTGATGTGTTTAGACCAATTGCGAGCGAGCCAGAACATTTGATGGATTTTAAACTGGTATAGCTATTCCTCATTTGGAGAACTTTGTTTTGCAAATTATGAATAAGCCTGGGATCTGCTGACTGGTTTTAGCAATTTCATGGCACTATTGGTTTTAGTATAATTATACCAAAACAGTGGATAACATTGAAGGCGCACTCTGATTGGCTAGTCGAACTCAGTGTCGCTGGCTAGTGGTGGATATAAATATCCAATGCTAGCCACCTCCACTTCAGTGAATAGTTGCTAACTATTTTATAAAAACCTAGGGAATACTAGTTGAGCTTTTGTGTAAAAACATATCTTTACAGGTGAACGAGGTCACTGTTGCTATGGTTACATTATAACTGGTGCCTTTCACAGTGAAAGTGAAATGGGTTGACATTTTATTAGTGTTTATCTAATAATATTCTTCAGCTCTCAAAGATAATTTTCGTATGTCCGCGCGGTTATGTTATAGCATTTATGTAAAGTTTTATCAATCTCCAAGCCACTAAGACATGCACATTTGTGCTTAAATGTAGCCCTCCTGCCTCACAAGGTTCACAAACGAGTTTCAAAACAAGTGGTAAATTAAAGCGAAACTTACCGTTCTTCCGAACCGGTTTCTCTGTATCTTTCTTTCGTTTTCGTTCTAAATCTGTCAGCTGCCATGCGAAGACTCCACTTTTCAAGACACAGTGGTTTGAAGCCAGGATGCTCAGTTATGCATTGGAGTGTCAATTCAGGCTGAATGTCTCGTTGAACGAGATCGCTGTTCAAGGCCTCTTCGCACCCTTCTAGTTCTTTACAACAGTAGCACTCACTTAAGTTCTGTAGTAGCTGTCGATCACAGTTTCCACAAGAACACCTTTGGAAAGGAAAGATTTGGCGTAAAAATTTATTCGGCTTACTGTGCAACCAAAGTCTGATTTTGTAGCAACTTACCAGGAATCCACTTGTGTTGTCCCATTGAGTCTTTTCTCCAACATTCGCTCAAGTTTCTCGTTCTCATTTTGCTCCTTTTCATACTCTTTCAACCATTCAGCGTCTGCTATCGGTTCATCCGATATCATCATTCTCTAGTCTCAGTGTAGCGGGAAAAGTCAGCGTTAAAAAAATCCTAAAAATGTTTGGGCCTTCAAGCGGTGTTATGCTTGAATTAAGGCGAGTAATTTCAAATAAAAAGTGGGCGAATGCTTGGCTCATCCTGTGTTATATAGGTCTTGGATGGTTCCTCGTCATGGACATATATTGGCGAAACAATTAAGTAGGATACTAACCTTCATAGAAGATGGAAATTAAACATAAACGTCTGTGACTCGTATGTTTTGTTAGTATCATTGTACTGTAATAATATTTGCTTTTCGTGTTCGCATTTTCTTTAAGTTTTGCTATGTTACCTTGGCCATACTTTGTGATGTCACATTTTCTGATTATTATGAATGATGCCTTTTCATGTAGGTTCCAGCGTATTCGAAGTTTCCACAACATTCATTAGTAGTGCTCATCATGGCACAATGACATGATATGCAGTGTTTTAAAGAGCTTTTTAGTGCAAAATAATAGTGACAATAATGATGATGATGACAATGATTGTGGCACCAGGTTGTGCTCTGAGTTTGTGATTTTCATTCGGTTTTATGAAATACAGTATAGCTTATTCATGGTAATAAATACAAATCAAGTAATATCTCTGTATATGTGTCAAGTGATACCTCGCAGGTAACGAAATCATAGGTTTTCTAGTTGCCTGTGCTAGTAGTAAACCTTTAAAAATATTTTGCGTATACGATCACGTTTCGCCTGAAGGACACCTTTCATTACTTTTACTAACAATTAATTAAATGATTTTCCAATACAAACTCCCATTTTAAACGACTCTCCCTGTCATAGGTGTAGACACTTTCTATCAAGGTCGTTCGCATATAAAGAGTTGTACTTCCCTAGAAAGATCTTGAAGCGAGAAGTTGATGTGAACACTTGTTATTATTATTGCCGTTGTTGTTGTTGTTATCGATGATGACACTTATTACTGGGTTTACTTGTCCTCCGACCATCTATTTCAAGTTTATTACAAAGTGCGACAGGTATTACAAAGTGTGACAATTTTATAACAAAGTGCGACAGGTATTACAAAGTGCGACGGGTATTACAAAGTGCGACAGTACATGGTGTCGGAATTCAAGTTAACTGTAGTAAATATCCTCATTATATTGGTAAGAGTCTGTTTTTCCCCCACTTGCCCTTTTTAGTAGTTGATATTGTGGCAAAGTATTTAAAACTAGAAATGGGGAAAACATACTGATACTTTACATTAGTTAACACGATCTTAGTTATTGCTCTATCTTCGATAGCTTTCGTTACTTTGGGCACCTTTTTCCTCAGGTATATATCCTATTGGTCTCCACATGTCACATCGAGTCTGAATGATTATTGCGTTCTCGTCTCTTTTGTTAACTGGCTCGTAAATGAGCTTAACTAGCACAGCTTCGTTTATAATTAAGGCCTCCTTGCACAGCCTAAGAGCATCTTGGAAATGCTCCTGGAAGCTGCTGCCTTTCAAAGTGAAAGTTTCGGTGTACAAAGTAGCTTTAATTGAAGGCCCATGCACATCAGGAATAAACTCCATTGCTTCCAGGCTAGTTTGACGATCGTTAGCGTCAAAATCAAACTCTTCCTCCTCCTCCTCCTCTTCGTCTAAGTTCTCTTCTTCTGCAATCCACTCTTCTTCTTGTGAACAAAGTGACAGATTTTGAAGCCCTCTTGTGGCATCCTGCGTTTCATTTGCTAAAAGCACATTTCCTTGTCGGGGAAAATTGCTACAATTGCAGTCCACTAGTGTCAAGTCTAACAGAGGCATCGAATCAAATTTGTCCGGCAAACTTGGAATCTTTGGTCGTACAAGAGATCGAGAAGATGTAAGAGAGAGATTAGTCTCCTAGATTTGAAAATCCCAAACCAATAGCATGTTGGTGTCTTCTTCGGCTTCTTCAGGTGAATCTGTCAAATAAAAAGCACACATCAATCACAATCGAATATCAACTCAACTATAGAAAGGCTATATCAATTACCTTGAAATCCACACTTGAAATGACCTCACTAACACATGGTGAAGGCATATCTTTCAGCTTAACGAACTGTTTGTGGCTTTGTGGTAAAACCACCATTCGTCTTTCCGAAAGAGAAGAAGGGAAACTAACGTGTGCAAATACGCAATGCACTTTGAGGAAAGGCAGACTAGGCACTCTGAGATCAAAAAAGTAACTGAAATCAATGCAATAAAGGTAGAGAATGCTTTGACTTCGGAATTGCTCGGCCTGCCAAGATCTTTCTTTGATCGCGTCCATTTTGAACTATGAAGGTCACGTGGGGCGTAACAGTTGATAATATAGTTCGAAGTGATGCATCATTAGGCGCAACTATCAGCTACTTAAATAGCTAAGCAGTAGACATATTTGGGTTTGCTGATTGTGGGAACTGGGAGAGCTAGACACTGCTCGTTCAGGAATACCAAAACATACCAACGCGACCGCACAAACAATTACTAGAAGAATGGCCAACATAAGAGGACTTAACTACAATTCAAGGTCAGCAAGAATTCCCAAACATGCCCACGGCTAGCAATCACTACAACAGTACAATCAAACTAAAAGACAAGGCAATCCAGAACACATAAATCAATGTGAGGTCCAACTTTGGCCTACGAATAATACAGATGTGTGGGCTAACCTTGAACAACCTTGGACTTTAAACACGAATTACCAAAAACATTGATCATGAGAAACTCCAACTTAGATAACTGATAATACGTCACAACAGTATATTTTTCATTTTGGCATTGATGTACTTGTTTTCCTTCAAGAGCCCCATACAGGTGGTTGGACTTGTGCTGGCTCTGGCAAGGTCGCGATCCTCGTTCAAGTTTGGCCTCCTCAACTGAGACTTGAGGCTTGACCCTCTTCCACTTTTGGAAGACAATTACAATATGTGCCTCATGAAAAAATGCAAAAGCTGAACATTAAAATTGTTGCTGAAATGCCTGCTATTTTCTTGCCGTCAAAGATTTTGGAACTGGCATTCAAAATTTTCCCTCACGGAGTAGACCACATTCTTCCAAGCACTGCATTTCTAACCTGCATGATGGAGAGTGATGTGCTGAGGTTTTTTTAAGAATTTGAAGAAAATGAGGTCATTCCTTGATGATAAAGGGCGGGCATATTGGAATCTTCATGACCTGTACAGAGAGAAGGACAAAGCAGAACTGCAAAGGTTATACCAACAAAAGGGCCTCTCAGTGGAGGGAAAGAAGCATGATTGTGTAAAACGACTGGTTGAGAGGAAAGACCTTACCCACCCACCTCCAATGGATGTTTACGAAAGTAACCTACAGTTGGTGCCAGAATCAATTATGGAAATTGCTAAGTTGAGCGTGTACAAGCTTCGAGAGATCCTCCAGTACCACAACATATTCTTATTGTGGTACAAAAGATGAATTGTTTCTTAGGGTTGAAATGCGGAAGGTGGGAAGAAGCTATCTGACCTTCTATAGAGAGTATGAAGCGATCAAAAATCTTATGACTATAACAAGGAGCACAATAACAGCTGAGAAAGAGCTCTACTTATCTGATCCAACTGTGGTCCACAAAAGAAGGAAATTTGCAACACTTCTAGGAGCCTCAGTTGGAACTCAGTGTCCTTCCCACATGAAGCAAAATTCATTACTGCGAGTACCAGATGGCTGGAAAGTTACTGGCAGAGAGGTATGGACAGCCGTACAAGATTGTGACTGCTTATGTTGACCGCATGATCAATGGACAGCCAATCCGAGCCAGTGACGGAGCAGAACTCCAGAATTACTCCATATGGCTAACCAGCTACAGAAATATGCTCAAAGAAATTGGTTATTTAAGTCGTCTGGAAAATCCAGATGGTCTGAGGAAGATAGTAGATCAGCTACCGTTCCCCTCATAGTCAAGGTGATGAGAAGTGGCATACACAATAATGCAGAATGAAGGAAGAGATGCTACCTTGAAGGACACCACAGATTTCGTTGAAGTGAGATCAAGAGTAGCGAACCATCCAATTTTTGGCAAAATTGCAGGAGACCCAAAGGCAATCAACAAAGGCAAGCAAAGAAGGAGTATAAAAACTTTCACTGGTCGAGGACACCCCCAGCAATCCAGTGTCCTTCCTGCGACAGAAATCATTGGCTTTTGCAGTGAGAAGATTTCAAGAAGTTGCGTTTAAGCGACCGCTATCAGTTCTTCCATGCTAAAGGGCTGTCATCTAACTGCTTAGTACATTTATGACCCATACAAATACACGTCTTATGAAACATGGCAATTTTGGTGAAACTGGGTTTCAAGAGTCGCTAAATTGTGGACAATGGGTCAAACTGAAGTGGGCCTGCCGTTGGTAAACAGTTATAATGTGTGACGATTGGTCTCCTAAAAAGAGAAAAGGTAAGAAGATTCTTTACAATTTAACATATTTCATAATCCAAAAATTCTTAACCCCTGAAATGAATGTTCTTAGGATCTCACGTATCATTTCTGTATTAAATCCTACAGCCAGCTCAGGTTCGTCAACTGACTGGGTGATCAGTGACTAGGAGGACATTCCACTTAGTGTTCATGTACCCAGGACGACAAATGGTGAAGCTGATAAATATAAACATTTCCTGCAAAAGCACAGCCAAATGCACCCGTCCAGCCAACAGAGAAGGAAACCCCCCCTACTGAGAGCAATCCCCGACTCGGCAATGAAAACCAGTAGAATGGCTAGTGAATTCCTTCGAAATCCATAATTCTTTAAACAAACATTTAGGCTGAACTTATATCAACACGTATCTGTCTGAAGAAATTCAGTCACTTTACATCTTTTTGAACCTAAACCTCCACAAGTAGTTCAGTGTGAAAGGAATTGTAATGTTTTATGATGTCTTGTTTTTACGTATGTGGCTATGTTCAGCAGTATTGCTGTATGACAACTTACTTAACACCGTTCTGTCGTCCATTGAAATCAATGACATTAACACATATCATGTAACACTTGAAGCAATGCAATAATAAGGTGTTGTTTCTGTTTTACTTTGCTGGAATGGTCTAATAGAATAAGAAAAAATTATTACAAAGTTTTAACCGTGACCTTTTACACACGAACAGAAAATTGTTGGAGGCAAGTAAAGTTAACCTGAATCCAACAATGCCACAACAGAATAACCAAAAACGTTGTGGAATATTTGTTAGTAAGGTAGGTCCGCACGGTTGATCTATTAACATAATTTGATTCTTCGAGACAATCATTCATGTAAGTATTCTCTTAGGTCCCAGAACATGCATGTTCTAGCTTCCCGAACAGAGACACCAGGACTCGTTTATCTCTAGGGTATAAAACTGCACAACCAGTCATAATTGTGCTGTTATAATCTATTTGACGGATACTGTAGCTCAGCTTTTTAATGTATTGTTTTTTATTGTTTTATGGTATTATATCAATATTATATATGTAATACTGTTGTATTTCTTTGCTAAAGGCAGTAATAAAATAGCATTATTATTTGTTAATATTATCAATCACTCTTGCTTCAGTCCAAAATATGGATGTGACGCTCAACTACATACAATTGTAAAAGCCATTCTTACTTGTTTACGAACTCATCACTAAGGCTTTCTTGATTACTAATTGACGGTAGATCAGGTGGCAGAAAGCATTGTTAATGGAAAGGAGCTATCAATTCCACAGCCAATCAAGCAAATGGCATACAGGAGACACAACTTGCCGTAAGGCCTAAGTATAAGCACAGCCACAGAGGCGGATTTAGGGGAAGAGGGGGCCTTTTTTCCCGTATTTTTAAAAAGGTTCTTTAATTAACCATCTTTCCAGCGATATTATGCATCAGGAGGTTTTATTTTGGTGACTGACGATCCCTGAATGCTGAAGCAGCATCTCGACTAACGTTGGGAGTTTGCTCTCGCTGCCAAATGTTTTTGGCCCCCTCTCTCTGGATTTGCAGTGGCTGCAATGGAAGGCTGCGTCAAAAAAAAAAAAAGAAGAAGAAGAAGAATGTGTTTGCTACGATTCCCATATTGTTTTTTCAACAATCGTTGCAATAACAGTGATTGGTCACATACTCTGGGCATATTTTCCAACAACAATCACTTAAAGGTTTGCTTACTGACTGAATGGAATTTTGTCTACAGGGCTATTTGGACAGTATCAGACATGAGATTGCAAGAATTGACGCTGCATAACACAAAACAGTGAGAGCACTGAGTGCGGGGGGGGGGGATCAGTATCGAAAGGAGACTGATTGAAGTGTCATGTTAGGCTTGCTATTAACTAGATTGAGAGTCATTCATACACTACAGAACAAACGAAGGATAAAAATCTCTTCTTGAACTTATATCATATAGAAGTAAGGTGTAATATTGGAACCTACGCTTGTTACAAAATAATTCAATTTACTGGCATTATTACCATGAAATGATACTTATTTGCACCATCTCCAAAAACACATGCACTGTGTAATCACTTTTTCTGTAACCCCTTGCCTCTACCCTCCAAAGAAAACAAAGTTTAGTAATACTGTTCTGGTTCTGGTTCTGTTTAGTAATACTGTGACAATAACTAATACTATTCTCATTTTTTTCTTATACTGTAAAGAAATTTAATTGGGATAACGTTTATAAAATCCCCAAGCCATGTCGAAACCAGGGCTGTTTTCATACAGACCGGTCATGAATAAAATCTCATGTTACATGACTTTCTGAATGCATTTGTTATGTCATACATTTAGTGTGAGCCCGAATTGCAAAAACACACTTGGGCGCCTGTCAGCATTTGAAAGCAACAGTGAATGTCTTCACCTAAAAATTTGCATTGTGAAAGTTAATCATATTGCACTAAAAGGTTAACGTCAGTTTAGGACTGTCAATGTGTGTAGTTTAAGCAGCAAACAAAAAATGAACTCGGAGGGCAGACTCTGGTAGCCTGCTTATGTATCATTACTGTACACTGTTAAAAAGGTCACGTTTTGAAAGCTGTCTCAATTGTGATTAGTGTACACTCAAGTGTGATTAGTGTATCAACCCTCTTTAGTGGTCAGTCATGCTCCGAGTGGGCCTTAATGGAGATTAAAACAGGGCTTCAAGACCCAGAAAGTATTCCCCTCCCCCAAATAGAGGATCATTTGCTTGGGACCAATGTTTGTGTCCCCTGAGTGCAGGTGTCCCAAAGGAGAGGTTCCACGGTAGTTGTTATTATGGCTAATACAAAGTATAGTAGCACCTCTGATGGGTCCTCACTGACTTTGGCATACACGCTCTAGTTCTACAACCAAATCACCACATGCTAGTAATGCCAGAGGCATTCTCTGCTGGCCAAAAGGAGAAATAGTTCTCGTGGTTGAAGTATTTCAGAAGCTGCACGTCCTTAAACTTGTGGATGGGGTGAGGAGAAAGGCAACTTTCTGGCTGTGTGACGTTGTGGCACACTTGGCCGACCAAAGCGGTCATGGCCCTGAAAATGATGTCACATGATCAACTCTTCCTGTGTGTACTTTGAGAATTCTTCCCAACGGCCATTGACCACAATGTAGTCTCTCATCTACAACCAAGACCAAGTCATCAGGGTGCCCACCCACTGAAACCACGAGGAACAAAGGAGGGGGAGGGGAGTGGTGGCTAAAAGTTGAAAGCCATGCTCATGATGCCCTCAACAAATTTTCCTGGACCAAGTAACGTTTAAAAGATAAAGTCATGCTTGCATAGTTTATCCACACAGGCATCTTGGACATGCACCATGGTCTGATGGCAAATTACTGTGAGAAGGTACAGCATTACTGTTAACATGGCATGAGAACATGCACACAACTAGCTGCTCTTGACCACAATCATAATGTGGGACATATCCAAGCCAGGGCAAAGGAGAATGCAATGAAACACAAAGTTGTCTTCCCTAGGGTAGACTTCGCTGGGTTGCAAAGCCTTAATATGAGAATAAGTCCTACCAGTTCTTGGATGAAGTTATGGTAAGTCTTATAGCGCTTAAGGTGGTACATGAGGCTAAAGAGGCGTTTTTTGCTCTGTTTGACAACAAAAGAAACGGTTCAGCAATATATCCAAAATGGCTAAAATTTTCAGAGCTGAGACAGAATTCCTTATAGACTTCAAAGATCATATCAATTTTTTGTCTAAGATTTTACAATTCGTGGAATGTGAGGAATTTAAGGGGGCCCTTTGGCGGCCCCGTTGAGAGGAACCTATCGCTATCGGAAGCGATTTTAATTGTTTGTAATGGAAATGTTCTAAAGATTTAGCACCCGCTGCCGTCACATAAGAACGAAGATAAACAATTTTTTGCACAAAAATAAAACCTTGCCTTTATGTGAACCTTGTCAGCTTGCCATGGCCACGATCTCCCGCGAAAATTGGCGCACTCCGGTGAAAAGTTTCATTACTGTATGTAGTTTCTTCTCTCCAAATTTCTTTTCCGTATGATACATCTGCTTAAAGATTTCGAAGTATTTGTGTGTCTATGTGTTGATATAATAGCCTTTTTCCGTTTATTTTTGTGCGTAACTCGTCGAAAAACGGTCATTTACATCAGATTTTGTCTCAAAACACCAGCCGCCATGTTGTTTGGCATCTGCAATAAAGCTTTCAGCGGAAAAACACACGAAAACAGCCCCAAATTTGGTTATTTTGACCTTATTCGTGACCCTATTTTTCCCGCGAAACCAATCATAGGTCTCCATTCCAAACAAAGCATTAATTACATAGCAACGACGTCTCGCCCGACCGCAATCGTGTGAAATCAGCATGGCGTTGACAGCTGTGTAACGCATTCCTGCCGAGTAATCTTCGAGAATTTGTAGCTCTTGATCATGGCTTCAAACAGTAATTCGGCGGAGGAAAAAGGCAACAATGTTCCAAACACTTCAACGTTTTACGCGGAGCTGGCCCCTCGTCAAGGATTTTGCTTGATTTTGATAAACTGCGCAACGCGGGTTGGGTTATCACGGAACGTAAAGATGGTTTGAACAAAACACATTTCAAATATGTCACTCCTGAGGCGAAAACGCTCAAAAGTGGGAAGGATGTCAAACGAAAACTTCGCGAACAAGGGGTATTGGAACAGTTTCTAAAGGAAGATGAAATGCATAGCATAGACAAAAGAGAAATTGATTCACGGAAGCCATCATCAAGCCGATCAATGTTACAGGATACTGATCCTGATGATCCGGACTATGAACCGCCTCCAAGAAAAGAAATGAAAATGAGTCAAGCTGAGGATGCAAAGAAATGGTAAGCGATTTACTCGCTTTTATTTCTCATGTAAGAATTTTCTCGAGTTTGAAGTGTTACTTTCTTTCTTTACTATCTGTATCACGCGTCTAAAAAAATATTCGCATAGCTTACATGGCTTTTTGGTTTGCTGTTGAAATTTTAGCATTGAAGTTACCGAAGGCCTTTTTGTTGGGACGACCTCAAGTGTTGTGAAATTTGTTGGGGAGTTCAACCGATATTTTAGATGCCCATCAAATAGTGGAAAGTGTAAAGGTACGTGTGTTTCTGGAACCAAGAAATGGATGTAAGCTAGTATTAATTTATACTCTGGTTTCAAGTTCTAATAACAACGTGAAACATTATAGCTAATTTTAGAGTTTATTCACAATTTGGTTCAGCAAACAGTTACTTATTTTTGGGAAGAAAAGAAAAAGCAACTTGGTCATTGTTTTTATGTGAACTTTATCTAAAGAGTATATTTTATTGCTATACAAATTATCACAGCGGTGTAGCTACGTTTTTTCAGAGGAGGGTCAGACTGTGACACACTCAAGGTATTTACCAGATTTTCGTATCCATGTACCCGCTGTGTTTTACCAAAAGTGACATTTTCTCGGTTGAGATGCGAGTGTGGGTGCAGGATGAGCCTACAAAATAGCTTCATAGATAAGTTGAGTTTCACGTAACATAAATTGCTCTGTTGTAGTCTCACTGCTCATCAGTCAGTCAAAATGCCTGGTAAAAGGGAGGCTTATACCACAGCTCTACCTTGTGTATCAGTGGGTTTGCATTCAGGTGATGAAATGAACTGGCAAGTCAATTTTCTAACATTGGAAGAGATTTCTGCCTTGCTGATTCTTCAGATTCGCACATTTTTACCACCTGAATCACATGGCTTGAATGTTGTTGACTTCAAAAAATATTTTCATACCCCTGAGTCAGTGGCCACATTACGTGTGTCAAAGATTTTTTTGGGTGCAAGCTAAACAGATTCTTAACATTCCATGACAATTTTTTTTACAAACCCTCCTTCCCCCACACTGACTTTGGAATATACGATGTAGTCACAAGGTTGGGTAGCTTCCCAATATTGGCAAAGACTTGCCACTCAGCCCATGATTCTAGCAGTAAGATTTCTGGGGCCCTATGGTCTAAATATGTTCTTTTTGTCTTTTTTTTTTTCTTTTGGTAGGAAAACTTGTCCTTGTCGCCACAGAAAAAAAAGGGCTTGGAGGTGCAATGAAGTTCTTTTTTAGATGCAGTGGATGCTGGATTGAAGAATTGTCCTACCAGAGCAGCCAGCTTGCTTCCGAATCAAGACGCCAGATGGTGTCCTTAGCCTTGTGTTTGGCTTTTTTCATAAGTGGGCATGGGTTTGCAGCCTACCGCAAAACTTTGGGAAAGGGTCTTGGGTTAGGGGTGGTAACAGAAAATCCTTATTTGCAAATTGTGGGTTTAGCCTTACCATATATTAAAGAAATATTGGATGAGATGTGCGAAGACGCTAAAGAGCAAATGTGTAGCATCTCTAATGAGGAATTGGGCAGCTGGGGGAGAGCTGTCACCACTTGCGATGGGTGTTGGCAAATCAGAGGGCATTTTAGCCAAAAGTGCACTTTTATCATTAAAAATTACTTGACAGGTGCCTTATTGTATTATGGACACCAGTCCATGAGGGGTTCTGAAAACATTAGTAGTGAGGAACTCTGGCAGGGGACAGCTAAGGCATCTGAGGGTCACTTGGCACAGGTTTTGTGGGCAAAGGCCAAGGAGGAAGGGATGAAAGTAGAGGTCAATTGGCAGGATGCTGATTCATCCTCTGCTAAGGGTTTTCGTTATTCCTTTGCCAATGAGCAGGAGGCAAAGATAATGTTGTGTGGTGGGCATGTGGGAAGGGCACACGGTAAAAAGCTCCAAGAGCTTCAGGGGAAAAGTTCATTTTCCCAAACCTTTATCAGTCTGCACAAAGAAAAATTCCCCCAGATGGCTTCTGTAAAATGTATATGCAGTGGGAAGAAGCACAATTATGTTGCTACTCGAAACAAACCATCTTGTGGGTGTATGGGGAATGCATTTATACAAGGTGCAAAACGAAATCATTACTGTGCACTTGTACAAGCTGGGACAGACCCTGAAGTATATAGGAACGTTATGCTCGCCTTGGGTAGTTACCACTGCAGGGACATTCATGAGTGGGAGGGAGGGTCCTGTAATTTTCATCCACTAAAAAAGTGCTCTTGCAAGGGATGCAACCCTGACGTGGATGGGTTTGTTGAAGAGTGGTGGGGAGCCTTACCATTCTGCTAATGTTTTGAAATGTGAATTTCATGCATTAGCATATGAAATCGAGTGCCATGAGAGGGCAAAGGATGCTGAAAAGGTCATTTCCCCGGAATTAGGGAAGGGTCATTCAAACCTGCCCGAGTCCACATTTAGTGTACTGACCAAATTCAGGGCTAAGGACATCAATCTTCATAAGGAACACTATGAAGCTGCCACGAATCTGGGCCTAATACAGGCAAATATGACCTGGTGCTACAAAAGCAAAGGTCCTCAATACCACTGGATAATAGAGTTGTACTCCAGAATGGGCTTGCCAATTCTTGATGGAATCAGAGATATGGTGAGTCAAATTTTCAGTCCATAACACAGCTACACATGTATTTAGCTGGTAAATTGAACTCTGGGGCTAGATGCGTGATAAAAAGTCACTAAAATTCAGGTTGGAACAATGCTGAGAAATGTTGAGGAGGCTTTCTGTAAGCTAAAAATTTTTTTGTTATTTTCCAGTGTGAAGCAGATAGTGAAGACCGTATGAAACGTCTAGAGAGGAAGAAGACAGAGGCTGGCAAGCGAAAAAGAGTACTGCACAAGATTAATAGGACAGAGGAACAAACCCTGAGGTATTCTTTCTGTTATATGCAGAAAAACCACTTTTTGAGCTACCTTGCTATCTTATCAGGAGTGAATTAGGGACTGCCAATGGTAAAGTGTTGATGGCTAATGCTTTCAAGAAAAGAAGCAGCATGCAAGTAGCTTTGAAAATCTTAGATTTCAAATGATGTATATGAAATAAATCATAATTTCATATGAACTGCGGAGATGAAATCAAATGAAGAATGATCCTTGCAGTTGTGAGTGCAATTTATGCAATTGCGAAAAGAAACCTAAAAAAATTTAGGACTTCAATGGGGTTTGAGCCCATGACCTCGCAATACTGGTTCAATGCCCCAACCAACTGATCTATGAAGCCACTGACATTAGGAGCAGGTCAGTTGTGGGTTATATGTTCCCGTGATGGGCACAATTGACCTGCTCCTAATGTCAGTGGCTTCATAGCTCAGTTGGTTAGAACATTGCACTGGTATCATGAGTTCACAGGTTCAAACCCCGCTGAAGTCCTGAATTTTTTACAGGCTTCTTTTCGCAATTGCATAAATTGAGCTCACAACTGTCAGAATCATTCTTCATTTGATCTTAGAT
Organism: Pachyseris speciosa; assembly: GCA_016490735.1. NCBI lineage: Eukaryota > Metazoa > Cnidaria > Anthozoa > Scleractinia > Pachyseridae > Pachyseris > Pachyseris speciosa. The sequence goes on from JAEMWC010000026.1 coordinate 1,980,637, forward strand.
TTTTGTAGATTTGTTAAACAATATTGTTCTGATCAACTACTTCAGACATCAATCCTCCTAAATATATGCTTACTTTTTAGGAAGAAATATGTCCAAAGGTTGCAAATCCGGCATTCCTATGGTGACAATGATGATGAAGAAGAACCCTTGAGTGAGGAAACCGCTGTACATGTCACCCAAGCAGCATTAGCTGATGGAACAGCACCTGCACTTCCAGTGTTAGTGAATGTCCCAGCCCCAAATGGAGCTCAAGTTGAAATTGGCGGGAAAAGGTGTAAATGGTGTGGCAGCTCCTCTCACCTTCGAAAGAGCCACAGAGACTGTCCCTACAATTCCACACGTAGTTGAAAAGCTAGTTTATTACTTCTTGAATTTTTGGTAATCTACATGGACATGAATGGAACATTGTCCCTCAGGTGTCACCTTTTATAATTTTTCTTCCTTTGAAATTATGTTGTTCTCAAAATTTGCCTATCCTGATTGTCAGTTGATTTCCGGAGTAAAAACTTTTCTATTAAGTGGAGTTTGCAATAGATTTACACTAATTCTCTAAGGGAAGGACTATAAGAAATGTTACGGGATAAGGGGTGGGGAATTGTCAAGCTGCAACCATTGAAAGTACGCATATAAGACAGTAACAAAATAGGATAAATTTATTTACTTATAGTTATAGATCTGTTCATATTGAAAAGTACGTACAAACAAGTTCATATGGTAATAAGTATTATCTTAGTTTGAGGTTCTGATTTTTCATTTTGTAATATCAATATTTTATTGAAAATGTCTTACTTTTGAGTAGTATCAAAAGGGTGTGTGAAATAAAAACAATTAGTCAGAGTATTCTATTTATATATGGTTTTAATGTTGCATTGATTTCAATAGGTCATGGAAAATATTTTGTTTTTTCAATGGAGTAAAAAGGGTATATGTAAATTAATAAAATTGATTTCTTTATTCCAAAAACACAAACAATCAAAATAAATTTAATAATAATAATAGTAAAAGCGATATTTTGTTGTTGTTTAATTTGAAGGCCACTTCGCCTCGGCTATGTCCCTCAGGGTGACACTGTATACCTGAAATACAAAACACAAAGATAACCATAATGTTTCTGAAACGGAGGGGGGAAGGGGCTGGTGGGATGAAAACTCCATTTTTTCCATAAGAAAAACAAAAGCCCTAAATAATTGTTTGCATGTCAAATGCAAAAATGCAGCCATAAAAATTGTTTCACAAGTGATCACACTGAAAAAAAAATTGTCCTGAAAATCGCCCCCCCCCCCCCCCCCGATCCATCTCCTTGCTGTATGCCATGGGCTAAGAGAGGAACCATTGGAAAGTTATAGGGGGATTCTCGAGCCGCATGAATTTTTCGTCAACCTTTCCATTGTTTTAAGTTTTTCCGGGCTACTCGGCATGCATGAATTTTTTTTCACTTAATCTTCCCTTGCATGAATATTTTTTTACCCACTCCCCCACCGATAACTTGGTCCGTCCCTAAGTATAAAGTTTTGCATATATTGGGGGAAGTGTATGTACGTTCAAACAGAAATCAGTTCTTACCGCGGGTCCTTGTGGGTTGGCGTAGTCCCGCACGTTCACGTTAATGCATTCCCTGATGGCATCCTTTATTTCTTCGGGATAAACGTAGGTGGGGACGGCTTTCCCTCCGAACCTTCCCTGTCCGACTTTGTTTCCAAACTGAAACAGGAAAGGAGAAAACGTAAAGCTCGAGGAGATTAAATTATTCAGTCAATGCGCAGCAAGGTTCGGCTGTACATTCTCGGTCATCAGAAATTCGGCCTTCATGCACACTTGAACGAACAAAAGCATTTGCTGGAAAATATTGATGGAGTATACCTACCCAAAGAATTCCAAATAATCGCCGGTACACTCGACGTCTGCATTGCTCGGCGGTTTTGTTTGCTCTAATTTCTACTCGATGGAGGATATTCGCTAGGCCGCAAGGTGTACCGCTGTAACTGGAAAGAAATTATAGCCGGTAAGTTACAATACTTTATCAAAATGTTGACCGTAATAATTCACAATCGAAGCAAACATAATAAGTTTTACCCGAGTTCGACGATAGCATCGTTGAGGTGGTCCATACTTGATGAAGGAAAAACGAAATCAGTTTGGCTGGTCTAGCTTGCGCGGGTGCCTGTATCACCAGGATCGAGAGGGTTTACAGGCCAGAAGGGTGACTTTTATTAGTCCGCAAAAGGTGGTTTCATTTTACAGATTACAAACATTTCTTTGATACATCTGTCAGCAATGTATTCTTCTCGAAATATTACACCACGATGAAGCCGCACCCAACACAGTATGTAGTCCTCATTTTCGCGGGAAACTGACCTTGGAAACAAAACTTCTCTCGCTTCTATCTTGAAAACGATTCACTCTCAAGACTTCAAATTTAGCGCAGACCTTTCTTGTTAGGTTATCTTGCAATCAACAAGAAATAGATGCAATCCGAAATTGTTAAATTAGCCTCATGTACCACCTTAAAGCCCCATTTACACTACATTCGTTTTGGGTTCTGCACTCCTACATTTTAGGCACAAAGGCCAATAGTTTTGGCATGGCCACTTGATTTTTGGCATGTGTACCGAAAAAATCAGGCCAGCCAGGTCTTCCTGAGGACCACCTCATTAAGAGGGAACATGAATTCAAGGTTGCAGAAAGAAAGGAAAGGAAATAATGCATGTAGCAGTAAATTCTATTCCAGTTATCCAGTGGCCTATGTTTCAAATTCTGAACATTTCCATTATTCAAATGTCAGTAGTTACAGAAGTGATGAGAATGAATACTTCTAGTTATGATTTAACCAAAACCAAGATATTCAGTTTCTATGGAGACCATCTTATCAGTGGAGGCCCTACTAGTAAGAAGATAAAGGCTGCCAAATCAGCGACTATGGGCACATTTGATAAAGGAACATTTGAGCTGCATAAGTGGCACTCAAACATGAAAGAATTGGAGGCAGAAGGTTGGGAGCAGGTCTCTGAAGAAAAAACATGCAAAAGAGCAGTTGAACTTTCCCAGAAGAGGAGATACTCTTCTTGGCTTACAATGAGACAAAGTAAGCGACACAATCGGAGCAAGCTTTTCACTGGAGAAGGCTGACGCTATGAACTATGGAATTCTTAGCAAACTGGAAAAGATATACGATGCACTGGGAGTGGCATCTCCCATCACATTGGGGAGGGACTGTACTGTGACACTTGTGACTCTAAACACCAAACTGGCATGCCATGAATTGAGACTCAAGGCAGATTCCTGGTTTAATATATATTTTTATCTTTTCCTTATTTGGGCTGGGGACTCTCACCTCTCAGTGTTGGTTACCAACTGTATATCTCCAAGGGCGCCCTTCATTGTTTCATGCGCTTTGGTCTCAATGTAACTTACTTTTCTCTCTTCTTTCTCCATGTACAACTTGAAGCTTTTCTGAATTGTTTTCCGCAATTACCCAGCCTTTTGGAGTCGGCGATACAAGAAAGCAGAGAAGAGTTGAAAAGGAGACGGCTGGACGTGCAAGAAAGAGTGACTAAAATGAAACTTTTTTACCAATGCCAAGAGAAGAATGCCAAAAAACACCGCTAGAAGAATTCGAAAGTTAAGATCTAGACCACGTGAAACTACAGAGATTTGAAGATTCTTCACAGTCATCATAATAGCTGTGACTTTGGTTTGTTTGATTTGATTAGATTTAGAGTTGATTGGTAAATGAAGAGCCACTATGTATAGATGTTGCCAATAAAGCCATTATTATTATTATTATTATTATTATTATTATTATTATTATTATTATTATTATTATTATTATTATTGTTGCTGTTAATAGTAAAGCGTTTGACTCAGTGGGGGATTCTCAAGCTAAAAGCAGATCCACTGAGAATTCCATCACCATCATTAAGCCAAGAGATGGTGGAATGAACTGTTTGTGGTTTTGTTTTCATATTTTATGATGGCCGTAAGCATATCATTCACACTTGATTTAAATGCAAGATGCATCTTGCATATCATTAACACATTTCGGTTGACCGCTTCTGTTTGTGTGTTAAAAAATAATTTCTATGGTAATAATAGAGCAATGAGTTGTAATTCAATTATTCATAATGAACTAGAGAATATAGGAGAGCTCTCTTGCCCTTTTTGTGATCAACAGTTGAAAGATTAGCCTAAATTTTTCAAAAACGTTATTTGTAATCCATTGTAATCTTCTCCATCCTCGCCATATTTCCATTTATTCTTGTCTCCTTGGTGCTTGCCTTCCCTGAAAATTTGTTATTTCACTGTTTCGCATTATTTAAATGCTTTTTTTTTATTTATCTCTGTAACGCCTGAAGGAAGTAGAGGCTGTCGAAGGAAACACTGTCACAGACGATGACTTTTGGGAAGCCCTTGAACTATTATTTAGGAATACTTTCTTCCATCCAGAAAACGTAATAAATGACCTTTTTCATTTTAAATCTGTTATCATATACTTATCTGTTATCATATACTTATCACTTCTCCAGATTCGCAGACACTTCATGTTTTTACATTGTGACTTCATTGACAACTTATTTGCTGATTGTAAGCTATACCCTTTACTTGGTTGAAGGGACACTGTCAAGGATTGACATGCACGTTATTTCTCATATGGAGAGATTTTCTTTGACGCATTGATATCTTTTTTTCCTTAGAATTCTACATCAAAAAAGCCTTTTTGAGGCTAATAAAATGTTCAGTTATTTGTAAACAACTATTCGGAGTCCAAGAAATGTAAACGAAGCCAAAACTTATGCAGTGTTTATTTACTGACAGTGGAGTTCAGTAAAGTGTGACCAGAAACACAATCAGTAGTACAAGCACTACTATGGCTAGCCAAAGTTAAGTTTGAGCGACCTAAGAGCTGAGCATTACAGCATGAGCCAGATTGTTGTGGAAGCTAAAAAGTTGGGTTTGCACATCTCGGGAGAATGTTACATAAGGAACACCTCACTCCCATTGCCGTCCAAGGGTGAGACAAAGTCCACTTGAAGGAGGGCAGAGAAACGTACAAGTCAGTCTTGGAGTTCCACAAAAATCAAGAGAAGGACGCAGCATGAAGAACCAGCAAGGCATTACTCCAAGAAAGAATGCCTCTAGTGCCACACAAAATCAACCAATCTTCTGCGGCATATTCTGTTGATACACGTCAACAGAAATGAGCACATCCCTGCCTGAAGGATCAAGTCACTGGTTGAGATGGCACGCCACAGCAGGTCAAAGAAGGAAAATATACAAATGCAACAAGACAGGAAGACCAAGACCTATAAGCGGGAAAAGTTCAAGTGCTTTTTGTACGAGTGTCATTATTCAGCTGAATGTACATCTCCACAAGGTGAACAAGCTCAACAAAAATCCTGACCATTACCAGATGGTTGTGCTGCCCAGTACAAGTCTCGTCACTGTATTGGAGATCTGTCTTGCTGTCTTGCTGACTATGGATTCCTGGTGCAACGAAATTTTTTCGAGACCTCTCATGCTAAGAGGGAGCAGGATGCTGCTGGAGCTAATGTCAAACAGAAGGTGAGCCATGCAGTGCTGAGAAGACTGCTGTGATCAGGAATGCTAAGGATATGAAAGAATACCTTGAAGAGAACTTCGCCACACCAGCCGCCACCACATTTGCTTCAAGATCGAAAGCAGTGGGTCTAGAGCGCAGGGTATTCTTTTATGTTCCTATAGAAGGTGAAGAGGCTGTAGTCAGGCGCAGACCAGGAAGAACCTTTCAGGAGCTTAAAGGTATCCGTAAACTCCACTGTGTGAAGACAACTCCACAGCAGGGAGTATCTTTGTAAGAAACAGCAGCTGTTACTGCCTTGACTGCATTAGCCATGATGAGGAAAACTGTAGCAACAAAGAATGGGTGGATGACTGGCAGGAAGTTAAACAAGGACCCTGACTATAAAAGGGATAGCTCCTCCCCCATCGTGTAACGCAATCGCTGCTTCCAAAGCCCATTCAAGATGGCGGACTAATCGAAGGTGAAGGCGGGAAAAGCGTTTTGTAAAAGAAGACCGATATTTTTGTTTTGTTTCACTCTATTTACAGTATAAAATGTTTATAATGCCGAATAAAGACGGATAAATGAAGAAACCCTGATCCTTGCCTGTAAAACGCAAGAAATTTAGTGATCATAATTTGAATTTCGCGCTCCTAACGGCCCCTCCAATCGCAAGTTGGTGATATTGGCCCACAGACTCCGCTCCGTTTGCTTCAACTTCTTGAGCCTACAATAGTATTGACTAGAGGCTCCCATTTTTGTGACATGCTCAAAGAGTGGTTTTCACATCCGTTTTCACGATGAAAATAGAAGTCTACGCTTGGCTCGAGTCATGGCGGAAGACGAGCTACGTCAATGGGTGTATCTCTCCACATAACTCGTCTTCCACCTTGAATTGAGCTATTTTTCGGTTGTTACGATCACGCAGTAACCGGTGTAGAGCTTCCCAATTTCTATTTGTGTTGTCATGGCCGATTTTCCGTCGAAAAAAGCCAAAGTAACGACTCGAGCGCCACGAGTCCGATACACACTGGAGCTGGCGGTCGAACCTGGAATGGAAGAGCGATTGGAAAGCTTGAAGGCGAGGGTTCAGCGTTTGAAGGAAGGTCTTCGGATAGCAAGTCAAACGCCGATGGGAAATGTCATTTTGATGGAACGACTCTTGGACTTATTCGAAAGGTCTGAACAAAGAGGAATGGTAAGTGAAAGTCATTCCTCTTTGTTTACATCTTGCTCGTTCCCTCAGGCTTCTTATCTTGCTAGCGATGCTGCTACGCAAACCGACGTATTCGGCTCCAATATTTTACCGGGCTGTTTCGACGTACATACAAGAGGAAAGGCTGACGAGGATTATTTTCTTGCATCGACTGACGCGATGCGAAACCTATTGGGCACCATGGCCAGTTACAATGGGAAGTGTCCTCTTTGTGGTTTTCTATTCGACATGGAGTCGTTCTCCTTCTTGCGGGAAGGGCATGCGGTTCGTATCAGCGTGAACTGCGTTGCTGGCCATTCGCTCAGATGGTATTCCAGTAGTATTACCGCGGGAAAGTTCACTGTTAACTTGAGGTAATGTCGTTTTTTACTTATTCTTAGTGGCAATTACTTTTCTTAGCTTTTCATAATTCATAAATGTTCAGTCACCACACAGTCTAAAATGTTCATTGTTTCTGGTTATAGGATGATACACGGTTTCACTAGTACTGGACTAACCGAGACCCAGTATGTCAATTATTCTAAAGCATCTAATATTGGCCATGTTGAAGAGAAGTACATTTCAACTGGTAAGGAATATAATACCATGGTGCTATGAAAATGCCTAACAAAAAAATTAAAGGTTACTCAGGCACCACGGAAACAAGTGGTTCTTTCAACTCTTATTTTGTGGGGACTTGTTTATTGGTCTACATGTATGAAGTGAAAGTCTCCCAGTAAACTTTTCATGAAAATTTGGTTTCATGAGTGTTTCAACACAAGATCCACCTTTACCTTCTTCCAAGTGGCATTGATTGTTTCATTTTCCTTCATTATTTCATGGATTTGTTCGCTTATGAAAGATTATTTAGATATTTTCATTTTTGGACAGTTGCTTTTGCATTTATAATGAACAGCAACTACAGTATTTTGTTATTATTTCCTTGGCAGTTTACTCCTCTCTAGGATACAAGAATGCGGTTGATATGTTGTATGAGGAAAAGCTGGTGGAAGCCAGGAGGGAGGCACAGCAAGATGCTAATTATGCCGCTTTAGGAGATGTTAGTATCTTTCCTTCAGTTAAAACAGTATACTGTAATATTGAGCGTGTCAAGCATTGTGTGGTATGTTGTACTTGATGCTCAGCCATGTACAGTTATAAATGTGTCTTATCTCACCTTGACAAGTTTCCTACTTTGTATCTGACTACTTCAGGTCATTATAACAGATGCTAGACATGACTCAAGTCGAGCTGCTCAGCATACTACTGTCAGCTATATCTTACAGGTAATAACATAATAGGGATATTGATCTCAAATAAGCTATGATTGGTTTGTGAGTAGCTATTACTAAATGCTTTTTTAGTAATGCTAAATCCATTGTTGCCAAAATTTACACAAATTGATACATTGATGAGCCTTTGTACAGTTGGCTAAAAATAATAAGGATATTTCACTGTCCCTTTCAGAAACAAAAAAGTTATTTACAGCCTCCACTGGACAAAGGAAGATATGCCTTCAGCAGCAACGCGAGAGGTCCCAATGACCAAAGAACTGGTTCAGGCTCTTACAGCTCTTGGTTCGTGACATACCACAACTTGCTTTTGAACTAAGTTCACAAATATTATGAAAAGTGTTCAAATCTTATCAAAAACTTTACAGACTGTGATCTCCAGTGAACATATTCTATATAACAAGTGCCATGTTTATTCTTTTTTTTTTTTGTAGATAATTTAGATTTTCATTGTTGAATTTTGTGGATTGTTTTTTGTTTTGTTTTTTACTATCTTGCAGGTCACCGTGTTGGTGAGGTTGCCCATGATTATGTACCAGCTCTGAAGCAGTGGTTTACTACTATGGGGATCAAAAACTCATATGACAGCTGGCATGGTTTGTAACAACTACAATCTTATTTTCTTCTTTGGTAACTGTAATGACATGTTATCAGGGTTTTTTTATCACATCATACAAAATTAATATTTTGTCTAAGCACATTCTTTGTTATTTTTCATTCAAAGGTGGTAAAGGTGCAAAGAAGGCCATCAAAAAGGTGGCAAGTGGCCTCCAAAGGGATGCAGAGAAATCCTGGTTCTCTGAACTATCTGACAAAGGTAAAAATCTTAAAAATAAACTGTCCCATATTTGTATTATCAGCATTGGATATTAAAAATGACATGTACAAAGGTTTCCCTCTTTTCTCTTCAGTGAAATGCACAAAGACGCATTTCTATTATGCCATGAAAAACTGCAATGGAGATGCAAATGAGCTCAAGGCATACATGACCAATATCATTGACCATTACAAGGTATACCAGTGACTTTTTTGAACATTATGTAATGATTCTTTGTGAAGCAGGAAAGGTGACCTACCCCTCCCCTCCTTTTGCACCCCTCTCCCCCCCAAAAAATAAAATAATGCCATGAAATAACATTCACATACCGGTATATACATTTTTTATTCATGTAGGGTGATCATTCCAAATGTCACCAAGACTCAAGGTGTCAACATGAGGGCTATGTATGCAGCAAGAAGCCTCTTGTCAGTGACAAGGCTATTGCTGTCTATAGGAAAGCCATAGAGGGGACAACCATCTACAGAAATGCTGAGGATTATGCCATGGTATTACCTTTTAATTATTATCAACTTATGAGTTGAAGTTTGCCTTTTGGAATACATATGGGAAACAAATATGTCTTTGGATCCTGTTTGGTATCAAACTTGTTGCAACTCATTTTATCATATCAGTCTATTTGAGGATCCAGAAAAGTTGGTTATTATTGTTGTTTTTGTTGTTGTCATTATTATTATAATTAACGTCATTGTCTTGCAGTATCGTGATACCTATTGGATTGAGTCATTGCACTTTGTGATGCTTATTTATGCCCAGAAGCGCATACATTTTGGACGTGCGGACTCCTATAAGATGAGAATGCAACTGGCTATTCTTGACTGGGTATAAAAAAGTTCTGATGAAGTTGTAGTTTGAGTAAATTGTGCCATATTAGTATGAAAACGACTATGGGTTAATCTTTATTATGTACTTTTATAGAATGAGAACGTACTGAGGGAAACAACATCCGAACAGTATTACCAGACGAGTCGCCAACCTGACAGAATTGCACCACACAGGGTGCTTGTGGAAAAAACTTATAATTTCAAAGATGAAATTTGGGCAACCTTCTACAAATCATTGTGATATTATTATGACTAGTCTCGTTGTACATTCAGTTTTTAACCCCAGAGTGTTAGGCAGGTATTTCTTTATTTCTCTGAAAAACTTAAACCAAAAGAAAATTGCTTGTATGTTGTTCCTGGTTCTGTGTGTAATATGAATGAAAATAAACACCTGATTTTTTATTACATAAGATAAACATATTGGTACAGTGACTGTAAACACCCTGAATATTGTGGCAGTATTAATTCGTTATTCTTTCTTAGTTTTGGTTTTGTTTCTTTAGCGAGGCAATTCGAGTCTGAAGAAGAAAATCATCTATATTTCGCACAATATTGAGTTATGTATACCTCCCATAATGCTCAATTACACATACAGTAATAATTTGTATCAATAACCAAATTGTATTCATATATTTGCAAGGCAATCAGAAATCACATTTTTTAAAGTTCCCAATGTAAGACATTTCAGGTTCTTCGGTGCCCCTGGTATGGCACATGAGGAGGATTTGGCCACCTTCCTCTAACATCCTTGATGACGCAATGAGGCATTACTTCTCTCAAGTCATCAATGTGACACCCCAACTCCTCCTTTCTTTGATGGTATACCGGGTTTTCCCAAAGGCCACAGTCTTTTAGTGTGCGCCAGTACCACTTGCAGTCTTTGCGCCTCTTCGTGTGATTGGTGATTCTTGCATCACTTCTTCCCTGTGGCTTGAAAGGGGAAGCAGTGATGCAAGACGGTTGGAGACAGTAGTTACATACGGGTGGTTCTTCGACTTCTTCAACCGAGTTTGGCAGTGTTTCATCGAAAGTGGAATGGCGACGGTGAAACACGCTAACTCGTGTAGGAGTAATCGGCTCCTCTTCAGCGCTTGGCACTGTGAAACGCGCTCGTTTGGAAGCTGCAAATGGGAAAGAAATCGAGAACTAAGGTAAGTCTAAATTGCAAAAGAAAAGGAGACAGGTCTCGCTGACAGGAACTGAAATTTCTAAAATATTTTGATGCGGCAATATGAGGGAAATTTATTGCGCGAAAATTTTAGACATGGTTTAGTGATGGTGCGTTGCAACAATAAGTTTTGATACTGGTGAAAACTCGAGGTTTTGAATCGTTCTTGAGGCCAGTATCGGCAATCTAGCCTACGGGAAATTTATTTTCCATTGAATTTCAATCAACCAGACTGTTTTCGTTTCATGACCTGAACTATTTTATCGGAACGTAGACAAGAATCGTATTTCTACACCACAGATTCCGTTGGAGGAAAGGCGTGCGATTCAAATGCAAGCCATATTCAACGTGATCTTTTCCTGAATTACAGTAGAGTTCTTGTGGAAATATCGCATAAATCGCACATAAAAAAACTACGAAGAATTTTGCCCCTGTAACAATACAAAACCTGAAGACGAAGAGCGTTTTTGTGAAAGATGCGAAATGTCCTAAAAGTTAGTGCTCACCGCTTGCTCTCTGGCCGTTTGCCCGCCGCACCGAAATGATATTGCATGCGGGTGTAGCTTTCCTAAGGGTCTCTATGATCCGTTCCTTTTCGTCCTCAAAAACTTCAATAGTGACCTAAGTAAAGGTAATGAATATTGATGAGCGTTACGTATTTGGTGCGGAGGTTGACCATGTTTTTGAATGTAAATAAAAGCAGGCGCCAAATGAATAGCTAACTATATTCTACTTACCCGTACACGTTTTCGAGGAGTCAACTGGCTTGAGCCTATCATCTTTTCTTTGTGATAGATGTAAAAAGGAAAATTCGTAAAAGTTTATAATATGCAGTGGCTGCAAGTAGCCTTTCGCTTTTGATAGTTTTGCCGATATCGTACAGTCACGGACTAGCTGATGTTGACAGTGCGGTGTCCGGAGTGGAATGACTGACGGCTTGCCCAGGGCAGAGGTCCTTTTATAGTCAGGGTCCTTGTTTAAGCTGGAAAGAGAGTCATCCGTTGCAACTACCAGGCAAGCTGTCGAGGAAACTGAAGCTTCTATACTTGACACTGCAGTCAGGGTTGCAGATCTTGCTGCCAAGGATAGTAAAGTTGCCATTGCGGCAGCTGATGACCCTGACTATGACTATTACTTAATGAAAGTGACGAGTGATGGTGTGATAGAATTAGATGAGCCAATAACAGACGATTATGGGTGCAGCTTCCCAAGAGGATCTTCAGGGCTTAAAGGTTTCTTTTTTGTTAGAGAGAACATCATTGACACGAGTTATAAACTAGATGAGAAGAAAACAGCTTTTGTGCTTGCTAGCACTGTGCGACACCTGTGTGGGGAATTACAGAAGAAAAGGAATAATATTTATAAAGTGCCTTTGACTGTAAATGAAGAAATAATTGCCTCTTTGTAGTATACATGATTTAGAAGTAGTTGTGTCAATTAATTTTCTTGTATTTTAGCGATAAATAGTCATGCTAAGCAAGCCAAATAGTCAGATGCCACGCCCAAAAGGATTCTGGGTAATTTCCAAACTAAGGTGTTGACAAGAATTATACCATGAAATTTCTGGCATTTAATGATGTTTTACGCATTTTCATCAAAGTGCCCCATGTTACACTGATGTACATGTGTATCGTGCTACAAGTCACTGTTATTCCTTGTCCAAGTTGATTTAAATTATAGTACCAGTATGGAGGTAGTTCAAATCGAGTAAAATCATCTGCTTCTCTTTTACCTTTCCCATTAATAAACATATCTCAAAATATCTTGTTCATTCTAATTTCACTGGAATAAATAACTTTAACTCTTTCTCTCTCAAGTTCATAACTACGATACGAGAAGCTCAAAGCTATTCCACATTCCGAAGATTAGAACAAATATTTGCAAGTTTTCGCTTAGATATCAGGGTCCCAGATTTTATAATTCCTTGTCTTCTGATATTCAGTCTGTCCGCACAATGACATCATTTATCAATGGCTTAAAGACTTCTCTTATTGACTTCTGACTTTTTTTCCCATTTGTGTTTGTGTCTGTAACTATTTTTATATAACGTATGACATTAGTAATGATTATTTTGTTTCTTAAATTTTTTTGATTTATTCATCTGCTAGCCTATATGATAAAAAGATTGTGTTTTATATTCTAGGATTTAGGAGGTCCATCTCGTATAAGCCTTGTGGTTTCTTGTGGCCCTCCTTGCCGCTTTTATTAATTTATGAATGTATTTACTATTTCGTGATGTGTAACTAATTGTAGCTAAATAATAAACTGAAACTGAAATGATAGAATGCCCACCATAAGTGAAGCTCATGCGCTGTAGTCTTTCCATGGCAACAGTGGAGTTGCTGTATGCCCTAGAACGTTTTCAATACAGAAAACAAAACATTTGATTGGGGTCGAAAACGTATCACAGTATCAACATCCAAAACAAACTAAATTACCTAGTGAAATGGAAGAACTGGCCGTTGTGGACGAGCACATGGGAAACTTCGGCTCATTTGAATGAGCATCATATCACCTGTCCTGAAATTGTCAATGTTGTGGATTACAGCCGTTCGTTTACTTATTTTAATTCTGGTATCAGTCATAACCACATTCAAGGAAAATTTGTGAACCGTTTCCACTTTGAAGGGGAGGAGGTATTGTATTACTCCTGCAATACGTCATTTGATGTCTCAATGCTCCCGACTCTGCAAAACCTCATCTGAAGTAAGGAATGCCGTTGAGTTGTACTGTTGCATGACGTTGCTATTTCGGCATTTTCGGCGACGAACTGTGAGACCATGGAGGAAATCGATGCGCAAGAATGTAGCAGCAAACATCAACTTCCAAAGAAAGATTCAGCAGAGTGGGGAATTTCAAGGAAGCTCCTGCAGTTTTGTGTGGAGAATGCTGCCACAGAGATTGAAGACAGATTTGTTGACCTCTCGGAATGCACTGGCAACTCATCCACCACAATGGCCGAGACATTTGAATGTAATTTCGACATGGAGTCGATCAACATTTCTCAGAAGGGCTTCTCTTTACATGTAACTTTTTCTGTGGTTGCACACAGAATTTTGTATTTGCATCTACGAATTTCATCATTAGATAAACTTGACAAGTTATTAGCAGCGTAGTTTAAAGATTTCATGCATCTTCTGCAGTTGGTCTTTGATAATACTTTTCAGTGGAGAAATGACAAGAATTGCTGCATTACTTAGGTTGAAGCTAGTGTTAAGATAACGGCCAAATTTGTGATTTCCTTGGTCACTATAGACGAGTTATTTACAAAGCCAAACTGTTATTAACGTATATAGACAAATAAAATGACGAATTTTGTTAAAGCATGTTTGCGTCAGCCGTCATCGTGGCTATTGATGCTGAAATTGTGAAACTTACATTTACAAGTTCACTCATTGTCTATCAGCCAGTGGGAATTTTACAACAGAAAGACTGTACACTATAGGTTCATTTCTGCGGAAGCTGGCAGCCGCAGAAATGAACATAAGGCGGTTATTAGAGCAGGCGTTCCCTTTCTCCTCTCCCAAACAACTACAGAGTGAATGACTAGTCAGTTTGCATGCGATGAAGAAATTACAAGAACAATAGTGCCCCCAAAACAGTCAAGTGCGGATGGCCCTCAAAGTTCAGGAAGGACAAGAGCAGTAATGTAATACCACAATGTCTCAGTTTTAAACCAACACAGATTATTCTTGGTTGTGCAAATTCGAAAGAATAACAACTAGTTCCATTTGGGAGTTATGTGGTCGTTGAGAACTCCGTGCCTGTGGCCTGATCACCCAGGGAGATCGAAGAAGCTTCCTATAATGATGTAGAATTAAGTCCAGTTAAAAACTGCGTAATGACTGGCAATGTCTTTCTGAGTTAAAAGAATGGCAATACTTCTGGAAACAGCAAAATTCCCTTAATGTCTACAGCCATCACCACAAAAGACCCAGCAAGCCTTAGAATGGCAATACTTCTGGAAGCAGCAAAATTCCCTTAATGTCTACAGCCATCACCACAAAAGACCCAGCAAGCCTTAGAGTCATTGAAGACTTCCCTAATTACGAGTTGCGATGATATTTTCATCAAAACCGTAAGACTTCACTCTAACTGCAACACTTACAACTTGACAGAATAAGACCAAGAACTCCTTGACCTAAGCAATGAGGAATTTATCACAGAAGTGAATCCCGCGATCAGTGAAGGTCGATCTCCTCCGAAGACTAAGAAAGTTGACATTGCCCTTTGAGTGGCCCTCTCGCTTTTCATAGGTAAGTCAAAAAGTTATCATACAGCAATTACTAAACTGGATTTTGAACGATTCTTTGCGAAACCATGGATTTTTTCGGTTCCACAATTAATACATTGATAAGTTAAAAAAGGTGTTGCAAAGTTCTTTTATTTGATTGCGTTTAAAAGCTACAGAACATTTTCAAATGTTTCAAAAAACATAAGGAGGTATTGTACGAAAATGGGTCTCAGCGAGAAAACTTTTTGAACTTCCTTACTTCCCAAGAGAATTTCGTTGAAGATCTGAGTTGATGTAGCGACTGTCAAAATTTAATTGAAATTGAACAAATTCTACTTGACTCATAACTGTTACAATGCATTAAACTCCAAAATACTTTTTCACTAAATTAAATCTTGAACTGTTGAAAATGTATTGCGCCTTTATACTCTTTTAATTAATCCAATGTTGACTTTGTTAAAAATTCTAAATGTTAGCATTTTAGCCATCAGCTGTTACGTGATTACATGCATCTGGTAGTGAGGGTGTGAGAATTATGTATGATCGCTCCGAATTTTTTCCAATTGAATTTCAAAATGTTTTGTAATTTTTTAACTTATATAATGAGATTAAGGAACGCGCCAACACAATTTTTTTAGGTTATCATTGTTGTCATCTCGCAAGAAGAATTCATCACCACACTTATCTGCAAATTAATTGGTCAATCGTTGATTGAAGTGTTTTGCATGATTTTGTTTATACTGCCGAGAATAGTTTATTCAAGTGTTGTTTTCGTGAAAAATTGTTTTCGTCTTGAAGGACAATTACAATTATTACAACTTAAGTGCCATTTAAACGATTTCACTTATATTTTGACAGGCACTAGATTAACCTATGTTCAACCAAAGGCTGTTTGAAAAATAAGGTAATTGGAAACATTTTCACTGAGAGCGATCTCTGTACGATAACTCTTATTCATACAAATGAATTTGAAAATGTTTTGTAATTTTTTAATGAAGTCTCATAACGGAATACCTCAACAGCTTTTACATTAACATTGTTCTGATCACTCAAAAAGAATTCATTAGTGCACTAATCTCAGAACAAGCACGACGGTTTGCTTGCATATGAAGTTGTTCGTGTGGGTGTCGTCCGCAGGAACAGTTAGCACAAATTACGAATAAACCTTCTTCCACTACTAGCTCGGTCCATGTAACAGATGATAGTCAACCGATATTGTTCTTTTTTCAACTTATAACAAGTCATACAATGCAATGCATTTTAAACAGATGCAACCATTTATTTTAACAAAAAAATATTTTGGCATTACGTGCACTTTACATGTAAGAGTCACACCTCAAGTGCAATTTGTCCCATTTCAATTAAATTGGACAGTCAGTCCATTAACTTACTTTCAGCTAAACCCTGTTAGGGAACAGCAATAAAGTAATTTCAACACTTTTTTCGCTGAAAGGCAATTTTGTACCATAACAATGTATTTTTGCGAACAAATTCCATAATGTTTTGTAACTTTTAAACGCAGTCAAATAAAGGAACAGCTCAACAGATCTTTTAAGTTATAATTGTTGTCATCGCACAACAATTCATCAGCACACTGATCTAAGAACAAGTACTAGCATTTGTTTGGAGATGAAATTGTCGAGGTAATGTTTCTATACTAGCTGTTCAGTAAAAAGTTACTGCAACTTAGAAATAATTCCCACACCCTCACTACGAGATGCATGTATTGCATAACAGATGATGGCTAAAATGCTAACATTTAGAATTTTTAAAAAAGTCAACATTGGATTAATAAAAACAGTATAAAGGCGCAGTACATTTTCAACAGTTCAAGAATTATTTTAGTGAAAAAATATTTGAGTTCAATGCACTGTAACAGTTATGAGTCAAGTACAATTTGTTCAATTTCAATCAAATTTTGTTTCTGTTTCTGGCACTCTCTATATAGTTCTGTTTCTTTTGTGTCTTCAGTGTTATTTTATTACTCTGTGTCTGTGTATTTGTGAGTGTATGGAATGTGTGAGTGTATGACAAAAATACCACAAAAGCTTATACAAATATATTTAAAAATCAAGAAACTTGCTTTTAATAACTCTGTGTGCCATAAAGCGAACAAACGCAAAGAAAAAAAGAATGCAGTAATAATGCTAAAGTTCTAGATTTTTCTTGGGAGATTTCTAGCAAAACAAATTGTCAATGCACTTGACACGAATTCTTTGGATGCACTCTTCATATGTTTACATCAAATAAACCTGATATTATCAAGGGCCAATTACAAGCATTGGAAAGAATGCCGAACAAAACAAAGTTATCACAGTGCATTGTTATCATGTCGGTAAGTCTTTGAAAACTATAATTTGATCGTTTTGACGGTCTTTTCACAATACCTTTCCACATG
This sequence comes from Pachyseris speciosa, assembly GCA_016490735.1. NCBI lineage: Eukaryota > Metazoa > Cnidaria > Anthozoa > Scleractinia > Pachyseridae > Pachyseris > Pachyseris speciosa. Next base: position 1,998,122 of record JAEMWC010000026.1, read on the forward strand.
AAAAAGAAATATCGCAATGTCATTTGCGATAAAGTGATTCTATTGCCAGAGAATAAATGACACTGAAACCACCAAATACTCAGTTGATACGAGTGGTCGGATGGCAATGACATGGATAAAGAATTAAAAAAGAAAGTTCACATGCTGACTAAATGGAGTAAGTATTTGATGTACTGAAAATGGTTTCCTTTTCTGATAAAAATTCATTTTATTTGTTTTTGAATCTTTCGTCTCATAATGTAATGAATTATGTTTTTTTTCTTTTTCAGTCTGTATTTTATGTTACACAACAAAGTGCGGAGTAGTTACCGATTGGGTGGTCCTACCATGCGACCATCTAATTTGTATGGAGTGTTTTTTAAAACACAAAGAAATGCTAAAAAGTGTGGATGTGGGTAGGTAGACGCACGATTCTGTATTTACAATTTTGATTGATTGTATTAAACACCAACAGCTAAGTGTTTTGCAATAGTTGAGGTTCTTGAACAACATATGGAAATTGTTATTGCCAATGACCCCTACACTGGTGCAGTTGTACCTCACTTGTTTCCAGTAGTTAGGAGAGAAAATGCTTTAATTGCTGTTCCAGTGGAGAGCATTGTTGGAATATGTTTTCACATTAACTGTGGAAATGAAAATACTTCATTTTTGGGGATATTCCCCAATCAGTATGAGAAAGACTGAACATTTAATTCCATTAGACTGGTAATGTTTTATTTGTAAGCCTCATACTGATGTCTTGTATAATAGGCAAAGCATTGCAAGTTAAGCTGTTGTTATTGACTAAAAAAAAGAAACAGATTAACATGTACTGCTCCTGGGTGGGGGGGGGCTCCCAGAAAAAATGGGTGGGGTGTGCGCCCGCTTCCTGAAGCCCTTACCCTATTTCAGCCCAAAATCTGCGATTTTCCCTACCCTCTTTCAGACCTAACCAAAAATTTGATACCCGTTTCAGACCTATTTCACGTACACAGTTGGCATAAACATAATTTGAGAAGCACTTTTGTGACTCTTTTGTTGATGATTGTATCGCCTAATGATGAAGAAGTAGCATATTCTAAAAAACATACTCAATTCAGGAATAGAGTACACAAACCATACCTGATTTCAGACCAAAATGGTCAAAATTGATACCCTATTTCAGACCAAAATGGCTTCAAAACCATACCCTTTAGGGCTGCACATACCTATCTAGCCCATATAAGGGAGTACCCCCCCCCCCCCCTTGGGTACTGCTATATCAAATAAGATCTGTTCAGTGCTTTACAAATACATTTCTTATTTTGTAAACCTAATAGATTTTCTTAGAAAGCAGGCCGGCTGCAAATACTAAACAAATGTTAGTTGCAATTTGTCATGATGATCTTTATGGCTTTTTGTCCGCATGTGTAAATCTATGCAATCAAAATTTACATAGAAATACGGCTCACTTTTGTGGTATATACAATATTAGTATTCATCATCCCTGCTTTTTTGCCTTAAGTGTGTTGTTGTTGTATACATATAGTATACTGCAAAGAGGATAGTGCTTGATAAAATTGCTTTTCGGATTGAGCAATGATGTATATAATAAGTATACATCATTGGTCTTTTTTCAAACAGTTCAACATTGATGTATACACAGCGTATACATGAGCAACTCACCCTAACCATGATGTATACACAAAGTATACATCACTACAGATCAGAAAGCAGAAGATTCCCTTGATGTATATTTGATGTAAACAAAATATATACACATCCTATGTAATACAGACATTGTATAACTTTTTCTCTTCAATTTTGGTAACATCTCATGATGCGAAAAATCATGCTCTGTTTGATAGAGTGACGAGCAATTTTCAAGGGCATTCAACAACAAGTTTCCGTACATATCTGT